>JAHZMU010002081.1:0-15227 GCA_027743725.1 Rambutsinella grinnellia | reverse complement strand
TACAGTAATAAGAAGTAGGTGCCTATGTGTAATGGAATGTTTTGGAGTACTTCCTCTTGGGATAGATATTAGATGAGTTAGAATGGAAATGGGAGGTTGGAATTGACTCGAAGGTCTTCGTTTTAAGAAATGGGTTATTCCAAATATACCGTTTACATTGCATAATGTGACATGAATTGGAACACGTGTCAAGGTTAAACATGTGCAGAAAGTGCTAAGACTGGATGGATTATTGAAAAGCAACCAATTTCCTAATGAATTCTTTTGATATTTTCTATCTTTAAATCGTGCCTTTCAATCACCATATTTCATCCAATAATAATAATAGCCGTAATAAATAATGTCACATATCTCTTGACATTTTCAGAGGGGACTGGACCAATTGCACTGGTTATTTCTCCATTTGTATTGAAGAGAACGATGACGAGGGAGAATTTTGAAGAAGTACTTGCTTTGCGGTATATATGGACAAGCCATTCATTCTTTCTCAAGTGACATTATCGTCAATTGGTATTTATTTGTAGTTTCTCAAGGTATTGTTATACGAGTTCATATTGTCTGGGTCTGTTTATTATAGATTTTTGTCTGTTGGTGTGTTTCTGGAAAGAAGGAGCCCACCTTCCTTATCCTTCCTTTTGTTGGTTATTATTTGTCGTATCATTGTCCCCAAATTTGTCTCTTGCACATATGCTTCTCGTTACTCGTATCGTGACGTGCCTCTCGAGCTCTCCCTAAAAACTGCATTCAAGATCAGATGCACTCTATTCAATGGAAATAACGAGCCTTCCTCCTCCAGATAATGATGGTCAGTAGAATTAATGTGGTAACATAGAATATGACAAGAATCACAAGAATTATGGAAAGGGCATGAGGGAAGAAAAGAATGAGCTGGAACACAGAACAATACAACAAGGGAAGCTGCAACGAGAACAATAAAAGGTTCTTTTGTATATTTTAACTTTATGTACACAACCTAAATCGTATAATCATCTTTTGATGGGAAATGATATAGACAGAAAGTCCACCAACCACATAATTGTCAATGTCCTTCATTTTCTCTCGAGAAAAGGCAAAATAGGTAGTAAACATGCTGTTTCATCCACTCCAGATCTGTGTTTAAACCTTTTGTAATCCACTAATCTTGTTAGGAATCTGTTCAATCTTTTTAAAAAATCATTTACTTCCCTAGTTTGTTAACTTTTAAATTTATTTATTCACACTCTCAAGTCAAGTAACAAGGACAAGAAATTTCATTGTTATTTTACAAAAAGTCTCCACCATTCAAACTGTTTCTGGAGCAAAGGAATACAAAGAGAGAACGTGTGGACAAAAATTAAAGAAAACCAACAAAAAAGAATCCAGAAAGGTTTGTAGTAGAAAATCCCATAAAGTAACTAATAATTTACTCCATATTTCCCTCTGTCCTTTGAGAATGAATGCACTCAAGTGCAATTCAATGATGATGCAATGCACAGTCTTTGAAAAGCGTGTGACATTAGGTCCTTCCTGTGTCTTTCAATTCTAGAAGAGGTTTCCACCCCCAAAACCCAACCAGTGTAAAAAGCATTTGCCACCAACAACCTTTTCATAATAATTCCTTAACGATTGTCATAAAGGCAGATGAAAATTTTCTCTACTTTTGTTGTTTTTTCTAACAATCTTGTGTGGTGGAAGTGGTGGGCATGAGCATTTTGATGATGACGATCATTGTAAATAATGATGACTAGCTATACATGCAAGCTTCTGGGCACTGCATTATATTTTTTCTTCATCATCTTTCCATACTCTTAGCAGACATAATGATGAAAAATTTCCCTCCATTTGTGTAACATTAGATGAGCAAGCTTCCCAGGAAGAAGCCATTTGTTTTTCTGTTTGCTTCTCTGTGGTTAAAGCTGTTTCGATTCAATTTTCATATTGTGGTTAAAGATATGGATGGGCTTTTTCTGGGGAGGAAAACCTACAATTTTCTCTGAGATTTTCACATTATAACCGAAAAGTTTCAGTTTTCCAAAAAAAAAAATGTTTTAAGAAAGGTGGATTATTGGAGACTAATAATGTGGGCATTGGTAAGCAGCTGAAGAAAAACTGTAATCATTTTTTTCTGTACTGATTATCAAAAGAAACAAAAGAGGTATGTGTCTTGAGTCAATGTGAAAATTTTTCAAAGGATAGATGAAAATCTTAACCAGACTTAGGAAACTGTTGGTTTTATCATGATGAAGCTGAGAATGATTATGATGATCGTAAGGAAGATAATGATTGCTTCTGTTTTACTTTTTGTAAATAACGTGGGTTGGTGGTAATGTTTCCTGGTGTAAGGTAACGGTGGTGGCATTGCCACTGCAGAGTTACTAGAGTCATTTTTAAAAAGATTGTTACTGCGGTTAGCTCTCTAGCCGGTGAGACTTTGTTCATTTCACGGCTTATCCTAAAATCAGGATTGAACAGCTTCACATATCTAATGTGGATGTGTCAATGATGACGAAATTGATGCATTTTCGGTCTTTTTATATCAAAGTTATTTGGGAAGGATTGAATTTTTATAGATTAACATCTTCTTGAAACGTTTCTCTAACAAATCGAACAATTGGTTGCTTCTGTGTAGGATGCAAATGTTAAGACAAATTTTAGAAGAGGATATTTTTACTCAACTTAAGTAACCGAAACTTGTTGGTGTCAATTTACTTAGCAGTGCAACCTTGTCTCCGTCAATATGCAATGTCAGGGATAACATCAGGGAAAAATTAATACAATTCAATGGCAACTGTCGTCACTGTCAATGGAAAGGGAATCTGGCGAAGGAATCAAAGTTAAATCAAAATGACAGTTTGGTTTTGTGGTTTCCTTTGCAGATGAGACTGTTCTGTTTTTCAGTGTCAACCGTCATCGTGTCTTCTTTGCATTCCTACCTTCTCAAGTTCCAATTTCCTCACACAATCGACACATATTAGGAAGAGCCACACGGGAGCAAGGAAAAAAGACTGTTTTAAACAGTAAATATAGCAAAACCCAACACGAAGTTTCAAATCGATGGTGTTGGGAAGAAGCGACTTGGTTGTCAAACCACAAATTTATTTTCCTAGAAAAAATTGAAATTGAAGACACTGACGTAACTTTTCCCTGTCTTCAAGCTTTTCTTTGACAAACTCAAACAAAACGACAGACTGATATAGATCCGTAAGAAAATCACCAGCCCATCCTTGATCTATCCTAAGAAGCGCTCTTGACTCCTACTATTTCATAAGAAGTGAAGATTGAAAAATGACGAGTGTATATGACTCATGTGGATACGATTATATTGGATGTTTATTCTGAATCCGATGAACCATGAAGAGAAAAGTTGGATGATCTGTCCCACCATATCTTTCTAGATTTCACGAGTCCCCAAATCTTAACATGAAAAATTTGTAATAAAAAACTTTTTCCTTCCTTGTCTCTCTTTCAGTCTCCACTCTGACTCTAGAAGACTGTCTGAGAGAAAATGTTTATGGGAGATTCGTCATTCCTCCAAGTTGGATCATGTTGGCTGTCATTACTTATCAAAACTTTGTATCATATCTCATATACCCAACGTATTTCATTCTAGTCCTATTACGATTTATAAATATAGTGCTTCAAACTCGTCACAAAATTTTTGGGGAATTTTCTCCCCCAATTTTCTTCGCTCTAACTCTGTAATAGTAGATATGAGAGCTTGTTTTCCCTCCTATTTCCCTCAAGAAAAGGGACAAAAAAGGAAGAAATATTATGTTGATATGAATGTTATCCAATAGTTTTTTATCTTATCTTTTGACATAATGTCCATACAAATTTTTTCTTAAGGAATGAAAAAAAAGAAACTGTCAAGGGAAAAAAGTTCCCATTTATCGGAAACAATGAGGGTGACAGGACAAGCTAAGAAAAGGTTTGTTTCTAGAAGTTTACCCAATAGTTTTTTATCTTATCTTTTGACATAATGTCCATACAAATTTTTTCTTAGGAATGAAAAAAAGAGAAACTGTCAAGGGAAAAAAGTTCCCATTTATCGGAAACAATGAGGGTGACAGGACAAGCTAAGAAAAGGTTTGTTTCTAGAAGAGTATAAAAGATTAAGAAGAATATTTATAGGAAATATTGTCATTCCTTTAGGGACGTAAATTGTTTGCCCAATCCTGAATGCTGGAGAGACACTTTATTGTAGAAAATTATTCTTAAGAAACGGGTATACTTGGATCTGACAAGTGTATCCGTGTGCAGGTGCAACCCTGGAAAAATAATAAGTCTATTCGTGTGCAATGATGTTAGAAGGAAATTGGTGATTGCCTACTTTTTTTCATATACGCTTATATCTTTTAATTTCGCAGAATTCCCTCTCAATAAAGCGCATTCACATTCTTCTCGTCTCGTAAACCTTCCTGTTTAATATTGCTACCTTGGCCTTGCCACTCTCATCCGCTGCGCTCTTCCAGCATCTTTTGATCAGGATATTTCACCCACTACCTTGAGAAGGCTCTACGAGCCACGAACAAAGCACTAAATATTGGAAGCGTAGATACGATAAAAATAGGCAGCAATTCGTGCATGATATTGGTAAAGGATATAAAAATATAAAAGGCCTTGGATATCTATTCACCTTTTCTCCAAGACGGTATTGTTCCTCCTTAATCATAGAGTGATATAATAGAACAAAGTCGAACCGATATGAAACCTGATAATAAAATGATATGCATATAAGAATTATTCTGGATATAATGTCATCTTTCTCTACACGGAAAACACGCATACAACTCTTCAATACCTGTTTATTTGCTGCAAACTCTTTTGTACACCGTTTTGTACAATCTTTCAAGCAAATCTGTGCACTTACTGTTCTCTGTTCTCTGTTCTGTGGTTTTTCTTTTTATGTCCTGGAGGAGATAGAAAAAACGAAAAGTGTTTATGCATGCATGTAAGATCGTGTGTGTGTACACTTGATTTGTTTCTCTCATCTTTCGACAGTATCAAAATGCGTAGGTTATAATGGCAGTGAATTTTTTTCTGTATTGTATTCCACCATTATTACATTATAATGTGTGTATGTGGTTTAGCCAGACGCACACATCGTTATACTCTTTACCAAAGAAAGAGAAAATCGCTTCTGGCTCCAGAAGAGGCGGAGGAGGACTTGGAAGAAGGAGAGAGAAGAGGAAAAAATCAGGAAAAAAAGGATGATGATACGATGCGATGATGTGAGAGATACTTTGAAGGGAAAAAATGTACGCGAGAGGAAGGAAGACTCATAAGTTACATGAAAACTATCTTTGTTGTCTGTGAACCTGTTTCCCTATCTTGGAAAATGAAACCACACCGTCGTCAGAAGAGAGCGGATGCCGTTACCGTGTTATTTGTAGATACTTTAGAAGATGAGATGATGACGTTACTACAAATAGTGGCCAAATCCATTACAGTTTTGTAATGCAGTTGGGAATGCGTGTGCAGATAAATATTAGGATGTTTAACAAACAATAAGTTAGCTAAAGAAAAAGGAGAGAATGTGGAAACATTATAAAAATAATAGATATATAAATATTGGAGCAGTCAGATGGGATGTTTTTCATGATTATGTGGATGGGAAAAGTAGTTTATGGGATTTTTGGTAGAGATGAAATGGCTTTTGCTATATAAAAAGTCTAAGAGGGAATGGAGCAATTGAATCAGGGAGGAGGATTCACTTGACTAGACGATAATAATATCTTTTCAAACGTGTCAACGGCATAGTCTACTTGAAAGTTTGATATATGCTGTTAAAGAGCGATGAAGTGGAGTAGTAGGGATGACTAATCAGATATGTATAAGCTAGCACAGGTGTATAGGTATTGCTTGTGATGCCAGCTAGTGAAAATATTCTCAGTTAAACTAATGAATACTTTATAACTGAAAATTGGAAGGTTGCCTTTAATATCCTCAATAATTGAATAATAAAAGGAGACTCTTGATAAGGAAAAAACCACCGGAGCAGACGCTGATCTTGACATTGCTTGAATGCAGTATCTTTTTATGCGTTTCTGATGTCGGCAATGAAGAACTTGTGCTATGCGATCTACTTAATTCAGGAACAATAGGAATAATTTTGTGGTGGTGATATCATTAAATATGCTATTAGATAAGCGGGTATGATGTCTGAGCATACATGAATGGGAAGAGATGCATCGTTTTTTATAGGATGAGTTAATAATTGGAGCCAGTTGGTAGTAAAACTGCTTTGCTAAGCCAACTTTTTCGCATTGTCACATTCACATCCCATCATCAATTTTATAGAGAAGCCATTATGGAAATGATCGTGACATTGTTATTGTTTCACGCAACGCATCTTATAACATAGCCCATCATTGTGTCATTGTCTGGATCAATGTTTCTCATCGCTGCATTTGGAGGAAAATGAATGAATGCAGTTTATTATTATGATATCACATTAACTCTGAGATCTTTATTGCTCATTCAGAAAATTCAAGAGACAATCGCATTCTTCTTTAGATGCAAATGCACGTGCAAAATGTCAAGCAATGACCAGACATGAATTCAATGACGATGAAGTGAAATGGTAACATTAATTGCAAGCTCACCTTTACCACATGTCACGTTAAGGCTGTAACTTTTTTACTGTTTTTATTTGTATGAAATGGGAATTGGCATGAAATTAAGTGGGGAAGTAGCGGATCAATGAGTGATGACTTGCGTTAAGCTTTTTTGTACAGTTACGATTTTTTGAAGATTCTCAGACCTTTCATGTTCAAACGTGGTTTGGTCATCGCTCGTTCTCATCTGATTAGAGACGTCTTATCTTCATCATGACTTGTGAAGGAGGCTGAATCTTAATTAGTCGTAAAGTAAAGGTAGATATTAGAGGGACAGAGTAGAACCCATTGTCAGTTATTTAACTGCACCGACATCACTCACAAAAACAATCGAAAGACTGAGCTCATCATTTGTCGGGCTCCTTTGCTATTTCAATTTCACTTGTCAGCACAAGCTAAATAAAATTGTGATACGGCGCATTGCACAGAGTATAGATAAATGGGAGTGTTCTTTCACAGGACAGAAAAATATGCGAGGGTACTTGTTTTCGTCATTCTCTTCTTCTTTAAACCTCTCCTCAAGTATTGGGTGTAAACCTTCTAATCTAAAAGAGTCTCGTGTGATCACGGTCGTGAAATGGACAACTTTACTTGACTTTTGATTCCACATTAATTTTTATGTAAAATATGCGCAGACTGAAAGGTTATGGATGGATGGAATGAAACGGGAACTAAATGGATGGACGGATTTGATACTCCCACCGTTCCTAAATATGGGCAAAAGTCATTGCAATTATTCTCTCTCACTTTATGATACGTCCATGACTAAACTGTGAGATTGTTGATGGTATGTTATGACTCGTAAACTTTGTGCATGTCAACTCACTCGCTGAAAAATCTCTTATCTTGAATGCTTATCCTTTCATAAATTTTAAACCGTAAGGAATAGTGGTGCGAACGGGGCATTTTATAAAATTCGATGGGTTATAAGGTTTGGTTAATGAAATAAAAATGGTAGGCGTCGGTAGATGAACTTCAAAACTTGCATAATTTACATTTAACGATCTTGCTGAACTTCAAATTGACTGTTTGCAATCGTAAAGGACTTTAACATTTTGCAAATGAAATGGTTGTAAGTAGAATTAATAAAAATTAAATCATAATTTTCTAAATCGTGATGTTTGTGGTGAAATTAAGCAATTTCTACTACCAATAATGAATAGATTTTTTTTGGCAAGGATCGAATTGAAGGAACTGTTGATTTACTAATCGTATTGACTGCGGATCCCGCATTCTTGAAAGGAGAAAAAAGCAGAACAAAGTAAAAGATATTTCTTTGTCTGCGTTTGCCAAACTTTAGTCAGCTTTAAAGGAAACTGATGAAAACAAACTAAAGTTAATGCGAAAGTCATCGTCTCAACAAACCCAAATAGAAAGCGAGACATATTTCCCCATAGCAGATGTAGCCAAGAAGCCAACCCCAGTTTACTTTTTTCTTGCATTACTTGGCGATTACTTGTTTGTTTGGAGGAGTCGCGAAGAGCACCAGCTTGTTATATTGTGTCATTCAATATTGCTATTTGCTTTTCTTATACCTTCCTTTTTCTTACCAAAAAGTTGCAAACTGTTACTGGTTTCTAGAAGAAAATTGAAGATGAAAGGATCTTCCAGTCTCCAGCGTTTCCTTCTGTTTCTTGATGTGTTGAGCACACACAAAGTCTGGAATTTGATAGGATGCGGATGGAAGGAAGAGGATGATGCGTATACTTATCCAATTTATAAAAAGAATCGGCGAGCGCCCGGAGTTTACTAATGGGACAGTATTACGATCACTACAAGTTTGTTGAGAGGCGACACGACATCAGACATAGACAAGGCCACCGATTGAGTGACTGGGGAAGAAAATAGCAAATATAAAAATAGATATTGGCTTGTGTACTGATAGAAAATAGAAAAGAAACAACTCTCTACTGTCCCAACAGTAACAAAGTTGGCTCTTTCTTTGCTTCTCGAAATAAAAAGTAAAATGAACCGAGTTTCTTATTGATAAACCTGGACATTATCCGTGAAATTGTAGAAGATACTATATAACTTTAGTTTACTTGACTGGGTTACTCTCTGCTAGTGACTAGTGACGAGTCTTTATAAACTTAACTTTTGCTCTACTGCTTTACTTTCTGCCTTTGTGTCATTGATGGGTTTTTGAGTTTGGATGTAGACATAAAAACCTTATCCTCGCTGGAAATAGTCGATTTGCTTACTTCCACATATTTACTTTCTTTAATGGCACAATATCCTTGAACTGAAGACTGTCTTTGACTGTGACGAGATGAGGTAAAAAGTTAGAGGCATTCGCCTGAAAGAAAACCACTAAGCCAAGAGAGGAGATGAAAGGCCCAATTTTCTTATTTACTTGAAAGGATATATGAAATTGTTGGGTGTGGATAAAATAGGAAATGATAGGCTGACTAGTAGAAGCAGTAAATTACTATCATATCCTGACTGGGAAATCGGTTGACCGACTTACCCAAGTAATTTTCAAATCGTTAAAGTAGCCAATATCAATCATTAGTAGAATGGTGTGATGAATGAGTTGTTGAAACTATTTATTTTTTCCAGTCGTACATAAAATCTGAATGAGTTTGGGATATTAAGAAAAAATGGCAAGTTTAGCCCATTTCCAAGAAGTTAACAGAGCCACTCCAACATTTCTGGGAAGGAACTTGCGAAGCAGAAAGCAGAAGAGCGATTAACTATCAGATTCATTCATATTTCCAAGTCTGAGATCAAGCATAAAAGACAGCCGATAAATATTGGTGTTTATGCATGAGTGGTGGAAATAGTCAAGAGGCTTGACTACATTTCCACCTTACCATTAATACCCGCTACCGTTTAGATAAAACGTTGGATCCTTCAAAGGTTCAGAGTGAAATATCAGTTTGTTTCCTATATCTGATCTCATCCAAGCTAATCCAAAATGTGTAGAATCCAAAGCAATCAGCACTTTTAAAGGAGTGATGTGAAAAGGGATAGAATCTGTGTAACTTTTGACAAGTAGATCGATTTTCTCCACTTTCCTCTTTTTCAAATGGAAGACTTCTCACAGTTCTAATCCCCGGCAGGTTTCATGTGAGAAATACTTGATATTATTCATTTCTCTATGCAAAAACAAGCTAGGACTTTTAGGCGCGGATTGGAAGATTAAAGGGAAAGATTAAAGCGTACATTTTGGAAACATGAAAGCGATTTCTGGGTTACTTTACGGTAGCTGGAGACGATACTAATAAATTTCTTGGTTACGAGGGTATATAGATGCACTCTCCGTGAAACAAATTAACTGCCATCATATTCATTCACATTCCATTTTCATAACTTTCACATTGATTTTTGAGTCGACTGCAGTCGATATTTATTTGTAAGCATTTGCATTTGGTACTGCGGATTAATGGTACACATGAGTGGACTCTTTGAAAATGGGCAAAGATTACTCGTTTCTCCCATTTTGAAACTAGAGTCTCCACTGTCAGCTTCTTTGGGATGATCTATTACGCTTTTAAATATGATGTTAAGCTATTTGTTGCAACAATACCCAGTTGGAGGAACGGCTTCATGAACCGAGAAAGCCAAGCTAGCAAAAGAAGCGAGCAACTTCCCCCATTTCCTATAGTCCAGTTCAGCCAAGCATAAATTGTGGAGCAGGAGGGGTCACTAGGTAGTAGCATGTAGGCAACTGGTAACTAGAATAAAGTTGCAAAGCCTTTTTTATTATTATTCGGATGCATTGAAAACTTATAAAATATTATTGCACAAGTTTGAAAAAAAATATGGGGAGTGAAAGAATTAGAGGAAAGTTTGGGAAAGTCATCATTATTATCATGGCTTTATTGCTTTGCTTCAGTAGGCATGCATTAAACTTGTGTACAAGTGGGGTTGGAACATAATCTAACTTGAACATTAACATTACCTACTACAACAATGAGAGAACCACGCCAGTCCATGATGAGAAGGGAGTTTGGGAAAAGTTGAATTAAAGAATTGCATTTAATTTTGGTACGAGGCTGTAGTGAAGAGTAATAGTTGGCTGCAAGTAGAGCAAGTCATCCTCAGTTCATTCATTCAATGATAATATATTACAAGAAGGTACGGCTATAAAACGGAAGAGCGAAATAATGGCATTCCTTTCCTTCCCTCTGCTTTCCCCTTGTTGGATTCCACTATGATCTCCAGCTAAAGCCGCTCTCAAGGTAAATGCGTAGAGAAAAGGACAAAAGGAATTTGCAAGGCGGCAAAAAGTCGTCAGTGAGAATTTCTCTGCTGATGATTTCAACTACATAACCGGAGAAAATACCGCACCACCAAAGAGCCTCGAAAAGCTGGAGCAATAGAAGAGGATTGGAGGAGGCTCGAATGCTTCAAATAACTTGATGATAAGAGGATGCAAAAAAGAATTTGCGGAATTATTCTACATCTGCATGGTATTATAGTGTAAATGAGAAGCAATATCGGGTTACCTCCGCATCACTTCACACGGATTATCAGTGTTTGACGTTCCACCAGCCTTTTAATTATGAAGCAAAAGCGTATTTGTCAAATTGGATAGGGAAAGTGGATGAATGCACGGGGGAAATTAAATCCACTAAAACATACTGATAGGATTCCCAGTTAAGTTGAAATCGATTATTCTACAGAATTTGTTTGAAGAGAATTCTATATAAAGTATTCGTTGATTGGAATAATTTTCTGAATTATAGCTTGGCTAGAATTTATGCAATTGGAATCTCATTCTAAAGAGATTTTGCAAAATGGCTTTAAATGAATGAATTAGTCATAATAACTGAAAATTGGAGACAGAATTTCTTTGCGAAAATTCCTTGGCAAGTGGATCTGCGGAAAGCCATTCATCTCTAAAAATGTCTCAATTGTTCACATTCTAAGTCTTGCCAACAATGAGGAAAATAATAGCATCAAGATAGCAACTTGCTTTGCATAAGGAGCTCGAGTGGAATGGAGTAAGCGATAAAGTTTATCAGTTTTAGAATGCATGGGTTGGCGACGACGGTTGAATGGTCAGTATCCATATAGGAATGAAATTTAACAATTAATTCATTAACGGCTGCCTTTTGATTTCATTTTAAAGACAAAATGTAAAGAGTTGGAGCAAAATAGTTGGCAAATGGCTTCTTTCCATTTTCCAATCAAGATTATCTACTCTGCAAGACTTTTCAATTCGACCTGCTATCGCAATAATTGCATACTACCTCATATATGAATATAAACGGTGTCAACCTTAACAACTTGAAATACATCAAAGTTTCACAACTACGTTTAGAAATTCAATACTTGCATCACAAAATCCACCTGTCAGACAGCAAGTCTTATCCCAAGACAGAACCTGTCATCTTTTCATCTTCAACCTTGAAAAAGATCCTCTTTCACTTCAACTCCCCACTCAAAAAACTTTTCTCCACGGTTTATTTTAAGAAAGTTATTTTTTATCGCAACTCGTCATGCATTCCCTATTTAATTCATCTGATACTAACTTTTTAGAGCTTAGCGAATTCCATCCATTTCCAACTATGCACTTGTTGTATCTTGCGAAACCAGAAGCATATCGGCTTACTTACGCTTGATAATGAGTAGCTTTCACTAACTTTCTTCAACTATGAAGCATCAAGGCTGTTTCATCTGCTTCACTAACTATTTTGTCAAATATCTTAACTTTCTCTTTTCCCCACGTGTGAACTGACTAGCATTAATTCAGATTGTCTGAATTGCTTAAAAACAAGTCTGTGAAGAAAACTGAAGGCGTGACCAACCATGTGTGGAATGATGTTAAAATATATTCCAAGAATGCAAATATTTCTGCGAATTTTTTCGGTTTTAAAGAAATGATAAGAATTAATCCAGACAGAATAATTAGCACATTCCCTTACTATTCCAGTTTAGATTTGCACATTTAAAAACATTGAATTTTTTGCTCAGCCTTTTCCCATTTTGCACATAAAGCAAACGTTAAATGGCTTGTTAACCGGAAGTGGATGAAACTGGAAATAGGTCGCTGAATACAAAAGTAGAGAAATTAGCTCAGTCTAATTCAGTTTTATCAGGAGACGGGAAGCAAATGGGATTGCAAAAAATCCTTTTAGTATTCCATCTCCACTTAATTATACATCAGTTTTTGAGTTACGAAGTACATCTATCAAATCTCATGTTTTATATCCCATTCAGCACTATATTCGTTATAATTTTGAATGAAAATTCTCAAAATGCGTCTACCCTCTCCACTCAAGCATTTCATATTTTATGCATCATTTTTACATCAACTATAACAAGCTTTATTTTAACTTTCATCAGCATTCCTCTTTTCCTAAAAACGTCTTAAAAGAAAGGAATTTTTATGACGTCTCAGTTCTCTCTCTAAACTAGCTGACTTTGCATTTCAATCCTAGAAAGTAGAAGGAACTCATAAAGATGTAAAAATCTGTGTCAACTGAAACAACATCAAACGTTGTTATTATTCATTTATTAAATCCCTTTACCAAAAGAGAAAAATTGGCTTTATAGAACTCGCAAGACGATAAACAAGAGATGCTTTTAAAAAGATGCCCACGTTTTATGTAAGAGTCAGCTGAAGCGGAGGAAACCGACTTTCTTCTGAATGCATAATGTTTTGTTTTGATTCGGTTTCCTTTCTAGATGTTGTCTACTTATCCCCAATGTTTTTAGCAGACGCAATCTTAAAATAGAAAAGCTAGAGAGAAAGTTTCTCTCCTGCTTGTTCAAACTCTATCGAAGAGATAACGTAATATGAATAGTAGGTCACCAAAAGTGAATGAATAAAAAATCAGAAGAAAACTAAGGAAAAATGCTGATCCTTGTGGAAAAACAAACTACGGAGAAGAGAAAGTTTGAAATATTAATGCAACCTTGTGATCTATTTACTATGAGGGGGAGTTCACTCCTTGTCAATACGATACTTGCCTTCTGCTTTTTGGCACTGACTTTCTACTCAAATGTTTTGATGTTGTGGAAGTTGTTGCGAAATGTGTTCTTTTTGAGACTCGCATGATTTTATTATAGCTATCTTGGTCATCATCAGTTTTTCTTTGAAGCTATTTGCCCCACCTCTCTCTAATGGTGAGAATGTGCTGGCTACACACACATTGATCATGGGAAATTTATGAGTTAAAAGAGAGTCAAGTTAGAGCTGAAATGGAAACAAAGTTGCTTTGATCATCTTTTTATTGACGGCTGTAATGCTTGGGGAAAATTATAGTGTGTCAATGTTAATAAAAGTGGTGACTGGATAAGCGTGGGTGGTAGAAATTGCTTACCTATTTATTAGGATAAGAGTCTTCTGGTGTATTGATTAGTAGAGGAGCTCATGAACTTGCTCATTGAATTGGCCACCTAATATTTTGGAATGGGCAACGATATAAAGGGTTTATCCTTTCCTGGAAAGCGACGTATTGCGAAGGAAAATGATCTCAATCGCGTATCCTTTTATCTATGCTTTACTCAAATTGCATATTCATATGAGTTCTACGTAACATGATATTCCTGGTGGATCACAGTGAAAGTTCCTCTGAATATATTATGAATACAACGAAAAAGTTTTCTTCTTCAAAGGAGAAAAATTGCGGGCCGAGCCCTAACTCATTCACAGCGCGTTGTCTTTGAACATTTTTGTGAATAGGAAGTTAGGTAATTCACATTTGCCAAAATATCCATGTCGATGTTCATTTCTATGTAGACTCGCTCATTGAAGAAAGCTCTTTTAGAAATTCTTATCGCGCTACCATCCAACTTTCTTAGAATTAGAATTAAACCGTATTGCCCATCTATGCTTATCAAGATCACAGGATTGAAGTATTTCGCATGCATAGCTTTAGATTTCTTTTTTCTATGTAGAAGACTTCCTCATTGAAGAAAGCTCTTTTAGAAATTCTTATCGCGCTACCATCCAACTTTCTTAGAATTAGAATTAAACCGTATTGCCCATCTATGCTTATCAAGATCACAGGATTGAAGTATTTTGCATGCATAGCTTTAGATTTCTTTTTGAAAGATCATCCTTTTGATGGATTCTCTGAAGATGGAAAATGTACGAGATAATTCACGTAAACCACGAGCTACATAAAAGCTTTTATTTTCCTCCAAATACTTGATACGAGAACGGACAAAGCATTTAATATTAATACTTTGTAAAATGTTAGGATGTTCGGAGAAAATACCGGCACACATGCTACATATTATATTTGTTGTGCCAAAAATAGCATCCGGTTCCAGTGAAACAAGTGATTATGATTTTATAACGCAAATATGAAATGCAAATATGGGATTTTTGCATGAAATAATGATGTGATGAGATCAGTATTTTCCCAGAACCTCTTTTATGCATTCTCTGAAATTATATGATTTATTAACTGAATGGCTGAACTCAAATGGGGTGATTAAAAATTTCGACATAGATAAGAGGATTCTCATGATTTAGCTGGAAGTTGGCCTTGGGAAAGAAACAAACATTTTGCTAATGACTTAACGCGAATATGCCTTAATGCATAACTTCTTCGAATCCATAAGGGTATAACAGCGCAGTTTCGCAAATTTCAACCGAATTCTTTAGGCAATGGATGGGATAAATAGTTGGTATAAAATTAACCGATCCGTGGAAGCAGAATAGATGATATT
>JAHZMU010002080.1:0-16545 GCA_027743725.1 Rambutsinella grinnellia | reverse complement strand
TTCGCCTACTTACACTTAATATCTTCCTATCGTATAAAAGCTGACGGTTAGAGGGGCCGACTAGATAGCTTAAATTTTTCATAAAAATCTGCCAAATGTGGAACTCTATGAATTTATAAGAATTCTGTTGTGAAAATATACTTGCATTTCTTTCAATGGGTTTGAAGTTTGTCGATAGGTTAAACGATTCTCGCAATTCTTGACATCCCATTTTACTCCGTAGTAGCCTATTATTCTCCAATAGGTGTAGTATTCCTCTTCATAGGACCCCTCCTTGAATTGTGAGATGGAAATATACTTGCGCGAAATATTCAGGCGCGTTGGTTCGCTAAAAGGATATTAAATGTAGGCTGTTCACTTGAAGATGGCCTTTTTCCTTTTTGTGAAGTGGCATATAAATTGAATGCATAGATTCCGTTTCCAAAAAAAAACGATCTGAGTTGATCTTCCTTTTCTGCCAAATTCCATCTAGGTGGGAACAAATCAATCTCCAATTGACTATTCCAAAGCTTGCTTCGTGAGGCAAATTGGAAGAGGGGGATTTTCCCACAATCTCTTAAAGGTTTTGGGTTGTCGCATGCCTAAAGTCCAACCCAAGTACGACGGGATCTTTTTGCCCGGGATCAAGGCTGGGAGTAGACTTCGGAGGATGAGAGGCTGGTGCACATTTGGCAGATTTTTATGAAAAATTTAAGCTATCTAGTCGGCCCCTCTAACCGTCAGCTTTTATACGATAGGAAGATATTAAGTGTAAGTAGGCGAATTTTTAAAGTCCAACCCAAGTACGACGGGATCTTTTTGCCCGGGATCAAGGCTGGGAGTAGACTTCGGAGGATGAGAGGCTGGTGCACATTGGCCAGGTTTAGCTGGAGATAGTTTGTGAGGATTATTATGCATTTTGAGGCCTTTAAAGGGGACAATGGAGAAATATCTACTGGCTTAGATTGGAGAAAGGAGGGAGAGCCCCAAGATATTTGGTTGGAGAAATCCTTCAGGTAAGCATCATTGGATGGAGTTAAGACGGTAAAGGAATTGCTTGCAATACTTTTTACAAAGCACAAAAAGAAATACAAGAGAAGTGACATTCTGAAGAAATTCACTATTAAATTTTTACTTAGCTAATGATCAAAGTTAAAGTACCTACTGGGGAGAAAAAATAATATTTCCAAGACTTTTATTTTTGACGTGTTTTATAAACGTTCCACGTCATCTACAAAATGGGTTATTTTCTGTTTTGACAAATTTCGTGGATATGGCTCTATCAGTCATAGCAAAATTAAAAGGCTTAGGAAATAATTAACTAGCCAAAACAATTTAGGTATTTAATAAGTAATTTAATATTTTTTAAATTACGTCATAATTACACATGAACTTCTCTTTAATTTAGAATTAACAACAGTAAATTATGTTAGAATAGCTCAAGCTGATATTGAAATAAAATTCTTAGTTTGGCTGATAATCAAACCAGAATCCTTTTCCCACTTCAGCCTCGTCCGACTCGAAGAGAATGACTGTCATATCATCATGATAAATATCTTGGCTCGTTACGTTCCCGCAGATTCTACAAAGTCATTAATATTTTATAACCTCAATTTTAATTTGGAAAATCTTATCCTCCACTTACTTTTCAGGAGGATATATCCACTTTGAAAAGGGATATTCCTCGTTGATATTAAAGCGGTAGATGTGAATGCTGTCCATACAACCTGTTGCGTCCACGCTGTCAACGCGGTAGTTAATGTGACTTGTATTACCCCTGTGCATATTATCAGTGGGGAGGAAAGCGAAGGTCGCTAGCTCTTGGTTGTCGTAGGCATTTCGTCCCTCTGGGTATTTAAAGTCGAGGGATGGCGTCCCAAAAAGGTTGTGAGTTGACAGAGGAGATATTCCAGAAGCGTTTTCGGCTCGCTCCGATGTATATTGAAGGTAAAAACCTGCGCCGCCTTCTGAAATGTTAGCACGGGTTGAGAAGGTGATGACTATTGAGGGGTAGACGTAAGGAATTAAGGTCGTGCTTCCTTCCCAGCTATTAATCAATATTTTATTAAATATTTAATTTAACGATAATAATTTTAATTTTTTAAACTTACGGCCGCACAGTCAACATAATGGGAGGGTATTCATGTTCTGGGTAGACGAAGGTCGGGCCGTAAATCAGCTCTAAGCCGCTTCCATCTTCGTTTATAGGACTAGCCAAGTTAATCGTCTTTATTTCGTAGCCGGCCGCATCAGGTACGCCAATTATCCAGATGCAGCGCTCATTTGCGTAAATGCTACCGTTTAGCTTGTAGCTGATTTCACCTTGAGGAGCTGTTAAAACACCACCGCACCTCAAGTCAGAGCCGTTACCAAGTAAATGATGAACGGATGGTGGGAATAATGGGAGGTTGTCGCTATTAAACTGCTTAATGGGAGGTGGAAGAGGTGGACTTGTTGGAAAACAATCCCCACTTTGGACTAAATAGAACAAAGCGAGGAATACAAACAGGGGAAAGTGAGACATTTTGTATATGTCGCTCAAACAACAAGTGAAAGATGGATTGATTTGAGGAGAAAGTGTTGTGGTAAAGAAAAACAAAAACCGGCAGCTTTTATATGATTATTGCACATCCACTTGAAATATAAATTGTGTAAATTTTGCAATTTGCAAAACGTCAGATTTGAAATTGATTGGCAACCGTCTGATGATATCTTAATTAATTTAATATTTAGTCATTACGTAATAGTTTTCTTGTCAAAACACTTGAAAAATAATTTTTACTAGTTAAAACGTACATGTCCAAAATAAATATGATCTCACTGATTAAATCTGAATGAAAATCAGCATCATTTTGTAAAATCTGACGTAATTGGTGTCCAATATGTTTGATAATGATGCAACTAAAAGTTGAGTATTTTTATCATCTTATCAAACAAAACGTGGCAACTAAACGGTTCAGTCTGAACAGCACAAACAATGAAAAAAAACAAGTCTTATTAATTTTTATTATCAATGATATCATCTTAAAATTGGATCTATCTCTTGCCTTTCAAATAGTGTTAAAGCTTAGTTACCTCATCGAATAAATTTATCTTTTAGAATGACAAAATTGTCGTAAAGCCCTGTTATTTATCAATTGCAAAGAAGTTAAATGGTGCTCCATAGCCATAATATAATTTTAATTGTGTGCAGCGTATATTTCATTACGAAATTTGATGATTTAAATTCCAGATGAACGTTACATCCGATAAAGTTTTTGCGACTTGCAAGATTCGTTTCAAACACCAAAATAGCTCATAAAACTTGCAAAATATTCCACCTGCAGATCATAAATAAGCTTATTTAATTTAGGTGATTCTTGGACGTCGTCTTTGAGGTTGTATCTGATGACTATTTGGAATATTTTGGAAGGCGCAAAATCACAATTTACCAAATAATTAATTTAAAAAAATTAGTTTAAAATTGTAATTTTTGCCTTTTTGAATATAGTACATATAAAGTACAATAAATGACTTTTCCTAAACCAGCTTGAGTTTAAAGAACAGATGCGAGGAAAAATGATTTCTTTATTTCATCGTAATTCGAATATAAATTAAAGTTTATAATTGGAACAGTATAATCAAAAAGTTATAAATTTTTAATGAGACAAGCTCATTTATGCAACTTATTTGTAAATTGAAATGGCAAATTTGATATTTTTCCTGAAGCATTGATTGTATTTTCTCATATAAGGTTGAAATTGAAGATTAAATTGCCATCAAGAAGAGAAGGCACATACAAGTATCTATATCCGGAGATAAATCTTTCGATTTTTTGATTCCGTAACTTAAAAATATGTCTCCACTTATTCTACTTTTGTTCCTGCAAGTTGTAGCAAACCTTGCGCAAGGAGATGATTACTGGGCTCCACAGCATGGCGCTAACTATGATGAGGTTCCCTTATCGTTAGTAAGCTGTCCAAACGGAGGCAACTTTATCGGTATCCAGGTGCAGACTGGGGGCCGGGTGGATCAAATATCCTTCATTTGTCTATCCCCGCTTGGAAGAAGAACAGTAAACGGTCCTTACGGCGGCAACAGTTACAGCAACCCAGTCACTGAAGAATGTCCAGAAGGACAAATAATCAGTTCCTTCCACGGCAAAGAAAGTTATGAATTTTTGGGGAAGATTGGAATAAGCTGCAGAGTTCCTGGATCTGCTTTAGCAACAAAAAGGCCAGCTATTGGAGGTAATAGGGGAAGAGATTTTGACGATGAAAGATATGCAGCGGGAAGAAATCCAATAGAAATTAGAGTTCGTGCTGGAGATCTAGTATATATGATGCAGAGTAGATATGGCACACAAGCGACGAAGTGTGAAGTGACTGATATTATAATCAATGATGATAACATTCACAGTGAAGACAGGTTTGAAGCAATTGGCAAAGCTATTGGACTAAGCTGTGCTCCAGGCCAGAATCAGCTTTCACTTCAGTCTGAGGCGACACTTGAGAACAATGTGGAGGTGGAAGTCAAAGATAACCTGTGTTTCGCACCAACCTTAGCTATGATGATGGCACAAAGCAGGTTACTCAAGTTTTAACGGCGACTGATGGCTCAATCTCAAAATTTGCATTCAGAAGCTCGAGTAACGGAGAAAAGGCAACCTCCCAGTTTACATACGAAGGCCCTGGCTCAATGCTAGTTGTTGGTGGCCGAAAGAGGTATCAAATAAGCAGAGACAATTTGCCAGTTACCTACCATTTTACATGCGAAAGCGGCTCTATGAAACCTAAAGATGGGACGATCAAGCTGGACAGTAATTCTTTTGGATTAGTTTACTTCGCGGGCGTCTCTTTTAAATTTAATTATAAGGAAGGTTGCACAGAGGAGGTGGAACAGTGCCTTCTACACTTGGGTGGCAATGGATTGGAGGATTTGATGAAGTCATTGAAGGATAATTTCCTAGCCTGCTTTCCTCCTGCTTCGGGGACACCAGAAGAAATGGCGGGGTAATGTAAGAATGGGATAAATTCATATCCTCAAGGATTATAATTTAATCTAAACGTAAAATGTTATAATTCGGAAAATTAACGTAGAAGTAGTAAATGTTAATAGTCTGTGTAATTGTATACAAAATTTACTTGTAGACGTTCATTAATAAACAAATTAATTATAAAGAAATAGCTTTGATCGCTATAAATTTTAATCCAAACGCTTTTATTTATTGCTTTCACCCGCTTTCTCTAAACATTTAGGTATTATCAGACGTTGACCTATTTCGCTCATTTAAAACGATAATTTTAGTGTTATCTTGATGAAAGATTTAACAAGAAATAGAACCCATGTATGTGATAATTGTTTAGTCATTGACTTTATAAACATTTTAATTACTGTAGCCTCTTTTCATACGTAAAAATGTTGCTTGTCCAGCAATTTTAGTAGTTCGCTACACGTTATGTAGAAACAAATAGAAGCAATAATTCATTCCAATTATTGGATATATTGCCCCAACCGATTAGCAGAATGAAATAGCAATTTCCGTGTTTAGAGCTTGGCAAGTCATTTATTTTTAAGCTGATCATGCTAAAGTTGTGGTGAAACAAAATGTCAATTAAGCTTAAATTAATACTAGTAGCTTCTAAAAATGTGGAAGGCACTTATTCAAGTTCACCAATTTCTCCAAAATATTCGTCCCTTACCAATTCAATATTCTAAAGAAAACTTGTTTTACATAAACCACTCGAAAAAAGTGAAAGCGCTTGATATTATCATCTTCCAAATAACTTGCTTTATCTGGACAGGGTCAATAGCAGGGCTGATATTTAACGTGTCGAACGGACAAATTAAAAATGCAAAAGAGTACGTACTAAATTTAGTCTGTCACTTTTTCTACTTCAGTTTGTACCAAACTATAATTGGTTCATTCTACGCCTTTAAATATTATTCAAAATCCGCCGTTTGGATGATCGCACAAGCTTATCGATTCCATCAAAGGAGAGAAGATGAAGGGCAACAATTTTCAAAAAAACTCGTTTCTTTTTTAGTGTCTCATATATTGTGCTACACTACTTGACTTTTTTGCTAATTTAGTATTCGCAATTTTGCCAATTATAAGTAGAGAAACGCCGTTACATTTAATAGTAATTATTTTTGTAGGAAGGAAGCAAAATAAATTGTTTTGGAAAGGAATCCATCCGTAATCAGCTAGGAATTACCTTTTTCCCAAAAGAGATTGATTTATTTCCAAAGTTTGATATTTATCACTGAATATAATACATTCGGTCGTGTTTTATTTCCTTGTATGATGTCTGCTGAATTCTTTATAAGTACTTTATCAACTTTTATTTGCATTAAGTACTTTACAGATCTGAATTTTAACATGTTAATGGGATTTATTGGGCTTGATTTGTTTACTGTGTTTGTTCTTGTAGAATTTGAAAGTTTCACTATGATGCCTGAAGAACAAGCTAAAAAATTTCATAATTTTTGGAGACCCTTACTATTTAGAAAGAAGGAGAGAAAGGAACATAAAGGGTTAGGTCCTATTAGGATAGCTGCTGGTGATTTTTTCAAGTTTAAGAGAACAACATTGCTTAATACATTTGCGCTTGTTGTAAATCAAACTGTGACCCTTTTGCTCATTTATTGGAATAATTTGTTTACGGATACGGCAATTAGTTCTTTGCCCTCGTTCTAATAAAAAATAGAATAAAAGTATGGAAACATGGCAATCCAGTTTTCGGTGTTATTTGCTCCAATTATATTGTTCCCATTAGCGTTTGTTTAAAAATTGCCTAATAACAAAGCAAAATATTTTAGGAACTTTTCCATATTTAGCCCCCAGAACTATATTAGTTACTTTACTGTTTAGACAATAAAATTGTTTGCTAATCACAAAATAGGATTAATTTGATATTTTTTAAAGATGTGGAAAGCATTAATACAAATCCACAAATTTCTCCAAAAGATTCCTCCTTTACGTATCGAATACTCTGATGAAAAGCAGTTTTATCTAAACAAATCGAAAAAACTGGAGGCGCTTGATGCAATAATTTTTGCAATAACTTGCGCTATTTTGGCAGCGTCAATAAGTGAACTCTTATCAGGTGTGACCGGAAAAAGTGAAAGTGTAAACGAATCTGTATTAAACCTATCCTTTCACTTTCTCTATTTTAGTATGTATGCGAATATAATTGGTGCAATTTACACGTTCAAGCATTATTCAAGAAATACCATTTGGTTGATAGGACAAGCTTATCAGTTTTACCAAAAACGGAGAAATGAAAAGGATTTTTATAGGACTACGAATAAATCATTTTTCTTTGAATTATTAATTTATAGTGCTACAATAGTTTGCTTTTTTTTGCTGGTGTTTTAGCAATTTTACATGTTATTAGTAATGAAACTCCGTTACATCTAATTGTAAATATTTTTATAGCGGAGAAAACAAGTAACGTGTTTCTTTCCATTGTCCTTACGACATTCTTGATCGTATTTAGTGTTTTACAAGTTTGTGTACTCCTTCAAGGATTCCTGCTTCTCTGCACGTTTCTGTACGAATCACAGTTTATGTTGAAGCCTGCAATTCTAGAACAATTCGGCCATTCCATTATTAAAATTAGAAAGGGAGAAGATACTTTTTCGCAGAAGCGTTCACACTATTCTCAAAGCTTTATATTTATCACTGAATATAATACTTTTGGTAGTGTATTCTATCCATGCATTATGTCAGGCGGATTCTGTATAAATACTGTGACTACTTTTATCAGCATAAAACACTTTTCAGATCTAAATTTTATAATGTTAGTGGTATTCTTTGGGTTTGATTTATTCACGGCATTAATTACATCAGAGTATGAAAGCTTTGCAATGATTCCGGAGGAAGAATCACGAAAATTTCACAAGTTTTGGAAACCCAGATTATTTAAAAAGAAGGAGAGAAAGGAGTACAAAGCTTGTTACCCTATTAAGGTAGCTATTGGTAATTTCTTCAAATTAAAAAGAACAACTTTACTTAACACATTCGCGCTTGTTGTGAATCAAACAGTTACCCTTTTGCTCATTAAATAGAATAATTTGTAATATTAGAAACAAATGAGGTTTGATCTAATTAATTGTAGAAAAATATTTTGCTAAAGCTAAATATTATTTTCCTTTAGGTATTATTTAGTGAAGCTTTTAAGAGGTTATTTTGTACAGTAAAATTGTGAATAAAAATACAGCATCGTCATAAGCGCTTGCCCTTTTGTTTTATCTGACATAAGTCACATGCATTAAAAATATCAAGTATTATCACGAGTTCTCTTCGCTATTAACGTGTAATGCTTCCAGGCAAGCTCTACGCTTATATTATTATCTGAAATCAACTTTATAGAATTGGATGTGAACACTGCCGGCAAGTATGGATAGGCTGAGCGTCAAGGTCATCAAGCAAACACTTAGCTTAACCACTTGATCAATTCCATTCACAGCTGGATTCTTTTCAGACCAGATCACATTTTATTCAGTTCCATAAGCAAAATGTCACGTTTGCTAGTTCTTCTAGGATTATTTGTCTACAGCAGCCATGTGGCTTCCGGTGCAAATATCCTTTTCTTCCAACCCATTTCATCATACAGTCACCGTATGATAATGTGGCCATTAGTAAACGATCTCCTCCAAGCTGGGCATAGCGTGACTGGGATTCTCCCAAGAGAAAATGGAGGCTTCTTTAGCCCACCCAAACTTTACGGATATCGTGCCCCAGTTGTGGATAAGCCAACTTGGGGATTGGAGTGGAAGATATAATTTTGTTGAGATGAGAAAGACCGGAGGTGGCTGGGTTCTCTGGAAGGATTTGATCGAATATGGAATATTAGCTTGTGAATCGCTCTACGACGATGAAGAATTTGTTAAGTGGCTTCTCCCATCCAAATTTGATTTGGTTGTAGTCGACGTCGATTTTAACGAATGCATTTATGGAATGATTCAACACTTTTGGCCAAAGTCAAAAATGATCATTTATAGCACGAGTGGAGTTATGGGCTATTTCATGGATCAGTTTGGACTTCCGGATGAGAGCTCTTCTGTTACTGAGCACGTCATTGGGTTCCCTCTTGGAATGAGCTTCAAGCAGAGATTTATGAATGGGATCATCCCATTAATTTGGAAGGTGGCGAGAGACTTCTATTATTTCCCGCAATTGGAGAAAGTCACAAAGAATAGGCTGGAAAGAATAACTGGGAAAGAAGTAGAGGTTAAATCCTTTAGCGAGTTTGAGAGGGAACGCACCTCCCTTTTATTTGTAACAAGCCACTTCTCTTTTAGTTACCCGCGGAGCTTTCCTCCAAACCATGTGGAGATTTTAAAGCAGCTTCCTGAAAAGGTTGAGCCGCTTCCAAAAGAAATTGAAGAGTTTATTGGGAATTCAGAGTTCATTTTTGTGAGCTTAGGAAGTATCGTGGAGTTCACGAGGTTTCCAAAAGATGTGCAGAGAAGATTCATTTCAGCCATTGAGCATTTCCCAAATGTAAAATTTATTTGGAAGGAGGGAAAGGAAGCCGAGCTGGAGCTGCCAAAGAATGTTCTTGTGCTGAAGTGGGCGCCCCAGTTGAGTTTGCTGGCGCATAAGAATATTAAAGCTTTTATTACTCATTCTGGGATGGGCTCGACGACTGAAGCTATTTATTTCGGAGTGCCAACAGTAATGTTCCCTGTTTATGTGGATCAGGACTCGAATGCGGGGTTTGTGGAAAGCAAGGGGGCAGGGATCACGTTGGAGATTTCGGATATTAATGAGATGGATTTGAGGAATGCTATAAATGAGGTTTTAAGCAACCCGAGGTAAATGAATTATTTTATTTGATGAATTGAATTGTTTAATATGTATTATTTTAATTTTGCAGCTATTCTAAAGCGATGAAGAGCCTGTCGATGGCATTCAGAGACTTACCTATGCCTCCAAGGAAGACTGCTTTTTGGTGGACTGAATGGATCCTAAAACATAATGAGAGTGTTCATGAATTTCTTAAACCACCTAGTGTAGGACAGAGTTGGTGGGTCAGGAGACAAATTGATGTGTGGCTGGTGGCGACGCTTTTAGTAACAATCATTGTTATATTTCCTATTTACATTTTGCTGAAGATTTTGGCTTGTATATTTTGCGCAAGCCCAAAACAAAAGCGGGTGACGAAGGAAAAGAAGAGAAATTAAAATGGAAGTTATTTATTTTGATTTTATTGCTTAGAAATAAAAATAATAATAATTAAATTTAACTTTGGACTTTGCAAACCAATGTTTTATTTTCATTATGTTACAGGAAATCTCCCAAAGCTTCCCAAGTCCACTCCGGTTGATATTTATGGCAGCCGTGCCCCGCATTCCGCATAAGAATTGCTCTCGCTCTACCGAATTCAGTCACATATCCAGCAACAGCATTTCCAAACCTCCAAATCCTTCTTTCCCCATTCATTAGCTCTTCCCTCCCCTCCCAACTCAACGACTTTTCAAAGACCTTTTTTATCCCCAAATGGTTAGTGATCCCTTCCACATTCCCAATCAGCATTAGAAACCTGTATCCAGCTATTAATAACTCGTCTAGCTTTAAAGCAGACGACTTGACTACATCCTCCTGCATTCCAAGGTCCACGGCGCTGTTGCTGCCATAAAAAGTCAGGTTCCCCGCGTGGATTGCTCTCCTATTAGAATCCACCTCGAGGTATGCGCTTAAGTTGAAGTTTTGTAAGGTATGACTAGCCCCTTCGATCAAGTCAAACATTGTGTGGTAGCCAGTAATCCGAGGAACGTCAACAAAAATATATTTGAACCAAATCTGTAAAATTTAACATTATATTTTGATTGAGATTAAACTTAAAACTTTATTATTTTACGTTGAACGCATCCAAAAACTTTTCATCTTCAATTAATCTTCTTATTTCCCCTTCCATATTAAATAATTCAATCTTATCCGCTTCGCTAATCAATCCAGCCCCAAACAAGAGGTTTGTATAAACAGCCTCTGTCTTCCCTTCGTACCAAGGCGTGCCATGAATAATTCCTGTCAAGTTAATTTTGAGATGTGGTCAATCCTCCATGTTCCTTCTATGGATGAAATGAGCCACTTCCGTAGAATATCTCGCTCCGAATGAACCCCCAGCATTATAGAAAGGATTGGCTTGGAGGTGAGGAAACATTAGAAAGAATTGCTGAAGAAATTCATAAATGTCTACTGCTGCAGCGGCACTCGAATGGATGAGTCCAGTTGACGTATGGCTAAATCCAACATTTACGGGATTGTCTAAATAAATCATGTGATACCTTTTGTGCCAGGAGAGGGGATTGAGGATGTAATTGCTTGGGTCTGTAGGGCGGAAGGGGCCTCCTTCACCGAATATTGTGGAGAGGCAAGGTCCACCTGGCCCACCGTCAGACCAGAGGATAAGCGGAATGTCGCTGTTGTTCGGGTTTTCATAGCTAGTCTGAAATATTTAGAATTTGAATGAACCCTGACCTTTGAACAATTTAGTTTTTACCTCTGCTGGAAAATAGAAGAAAAAGAGGTTAGAACCAGCGCTTTCATTAACAGTGAAGAAGCCAGAATAGGCAATTACTGGGGAGTAATCAGGGATTAATGAGGCTTCCCGAGCTTGCCGGATAGCCCCTGCTCTGATAAGCGGTGTTAGAAAGAGTGGCTCACCAGGTCCACTGTTAGCAATCGTTATTCGGATTACCAAAAGCAAAACTTGCAAAATGGGATAAATTTTAATAATCATTTTTATTTAATGTTAAATATTGAAGTATTAAATTAACCATGCAGTTAACAACTATGTTTGTGACGCTTATTTTGCTCGGCATGAAATAATGACCGTAATTGTGTGCTTATCGCAAAATTAAAACTTGACAGATGTCAACCTGACAAGCGTCAAGGCTAAAACTTTTTGAAAAGTGATAAGTGATGCTATAATTATTTCAAGCTTTGTTAGATAAAACATTGCCAAAACCAAGCAATTTCCCATTGCTATCGAATGAAAAAGAAGCTTATGGATATGTAAAAAAAAGAAAACGCAATTTTATCAACATTTTAGCAATTTATCAATTTTCTTAATATTCCTGTTACGCTCGAATGAATACTTTACTTCTTTGCGGTTGGCTGCATAGCTTTATTATTTTACCTTGAAATCCTAAAATAAATAAATAATTTGCCTTCAACACAACCTCACCAAATTGTCTAATTTAATAGATTAATCTGGGATTGACTGGAAACCGTGCCTTGATTTAATTTTTCAACTGTCATATCTTAGGCTTGTAATCTAGTTTTAATATTTTAGTAATTTCTAATCAAGCTCATTAAACATTGCTGAGGTCGGTCTTTGTTTATTTTCTTGTAAAAAACGCCCACATAGAGACCACTTCGGTATATAAAAAGTGCAAAATTTCATATGAAAACTATCACTTTCTAACTGGAATTATCAAGCAGTTCTAAAAAGCGTTTTCCAAACTCTTCTAACAAAATGTTCAAAATAATTTTCAAGAAAGGATTTGCCTTTATTGCTGTCATGCTCTTGGTCTTATTCGCTGTTGGAGCAAATGCTCAAGTTGGGAATGGGCGTAAGTTGAAAAATGGCAAAAAATATATATTTTGAATATTTGATATTTAAGCTAATATTAAAAATACTATTAGCGCCATGTGGAACTCGTGGGGGCCGTTGTACTCCAAGGAACCGATGTGGAGAATCTTTCTGGGATAATGAAGGCACCAGACAATGTCCTCAGGGCCAAGTTTGCTGCATTTAATTTGATCAAAAGATTGGCATGGATATAACGAGACGTGAATAAAAAACTATTTTAGGTTTAATCAGCAATAAAAAATGCATTTTTATATGATTGATTGCATCAATTTAGACTAATTAATTAAAATTTCAATTTTTCAAAATCTGTAATGCCATCCCAATTAATTATCAAATTTATCTAAATAAATTACCGAATTAGATCCATCCCCGAATGTCAGACATGGTCTGGACTTGATCTGGAACAATTGAAAATAATGCATCGGACAAGTGGCTACTAATAAATGGCGACACAAATAATCTATGCTGACGTTGAAAATGATTTTAAGCAGAAGCTCCACGTGCTCAATAAATTATTTTATGGTTTAATGGACCAAAGCATTTACGACTTGTCCGTGGATATAAAAGGGATTTCTGAATTTCAATCGGGAAACTCAGCTACTTTGCAACCCTTCCAATATTTAAATTTTTGGACATATAGCGTGTCTAGAAATGAGAGCTATTACAATTTTAACTGGGGCAATGTTAATTGCCATAAGCCATCCTTCGAGGGCTTTGCCACCAACTGCTCCCCTAAAAAATATGAAGGGTATATTAAAAGAAATATGTAGGATAAGTAATTATATTTTAAAAAGCTATTTGCGGTATTTATGTAGCCGACGACATAGAACTTGAAGAGCCTGAATGTTCTGTAAACTCTACGTTTGGAGAAACCTACTCCAAGAATGGGCTAATTAGTAAACGATACAGATGGGAAGACTTCAAAGTTCACCCCGACCCTTCTTTCAGTACTTTAAATAATAAATAGTTTAATAGTACTGCGATTTTTTTATTAATAACGTTTTTTCTTAAAAGATGACGAGGAAAGGAGGAAAATTAAGGAAGCTATGTCCAACCTTCAGAAAGTCCTCCCTTGCATTAAATTCCACATTTCGAAGAAAGGTGCGGGAAAGCCAAGTGGGGATTATGTCCATATAAAGAAAGGACATGGTTGTCACTCTGAACTTGGGAGACGACGGACAGGAGCTCAGGTAATTATTAAAGAAAACAATTAGATAATTTATAGTAAGATGGTTTACTAGGAACTGAGTCTGGAAGCTCCGGGATGTTGGAAAATTGGGATTATTATGCACGAAATGATTCATGCTCTTGGGTTCGACCACGAGCATAATAGACCTGACCGTGATGAGCATATAAACATTATCTGGGACAATATTAAGAGCGGTAATTTTTGTATTTTTTCTCTTATAGAGTAAATAAACAGTTTGATTCTTTAGGGGAAAGAGATCAGTTTGAAAAGGGAAAGAAGAACGAATTTACAAGCTTTGGAGTTCATTACAATGTTAAATCTATTATGCATTATGGCAGTTGGTCGTTCAGCAAGAATAAAAACCCGACTATAACCGATAAGGTTAGAATAAATAATTTTATTGAAAAAAAAATAAGCGATTGGTTAACCTAATGCTTGTTAATTAGAGTGGAGGAACGTTCCAAGCTAATCGTGCTGCACTTGTAAGAAACTGATAAGCAAAAGCTTAAGAAAATGTATAACTGTGAATGATAAAATGGTTGGCATGTTGACAGTGGATATTAAAATATTTCATTTTAAATTTCTTCAGAAATAAAAGATTATTTCACTTGTTATAATGTCCTCTGCTATAATCGAATGAATAAATTACTAATTAAAATTTGGCTCATATCAGACATGAACTGGAAACCTTCATTTTAATTTATCAACTGCCATATCATATTATGTCGGTTTGATTGTTTATTAATAACTTTCAAGCTTAATAATTATTACACTGTTTAATATTTTATTAAAGAATTGCCCGAATGAAAATTATTTTGTTATATAAACAGAGCTTTTCATATTATTCATATTAAAAATACTTCTCTTTGGAACTCATACTACCAAGCTACTCTGAAAAGTATTTAAGGCTCATTTATAAAAACATTTTTGGTTCTGTTTGCTGTTGATGGGAATGCGCATTTGTAATAAAATGAATTTTAAAATAGTCTAGTTTTATTTACACTTTAATTTAAGATTTATTTATAAACCGTTTTGGGATTATACATTTAAGCAATACATTTTACATGATTAATTAAGGATTAAACTTGATCGCATATTTCAATATATCAAAATCTGTAATGACAGCCTAATAAATTATCAAATTTTTACACAAGGTTCACTTAATTTAGATTAATCATACCTGACAACAATTGTGGAGAAAGCAAATCTTTTATTGATGCTATAAATAAGATACAGTGACGCATTAGAAGAAAAGGCATGATTGGTTGGATTATTTTAGATTTTAGAATTGCACACTTTTTTAATAATTTAAACCTGAAATGACAGCTCAAATTAATTATAAAATCAAATTAATCCTTGAAGGTCACATTTACTGAAGTCTGAAACAATTGAAACATCTTACCACATAGATATATAGATTATTAATTAATTACGGCGACATAAATTATTTATAATTGCAAAAAAGTGTGGAACTGGTTCCCTCCACGTGCTGAATAAATTAATTAGTGGTTTAATTAATTACATTTAGACCAACACGCTTCAAATTTTAAATGAATATAAAAGCAAGCCAGAAACTTTAACGAAGCACATTACTTTACAACTCACGCAAGTTTTTGGGCAAAAATCTGTCTAGAAATGAGAATTATCATTTTAAGCGTGGCAATGTTGATTGCCGTAGGGCTCGCGAAGGAAATTCCTTCAAGGGCTTTGCCACCAACAGCTCCGTTGAAAAATATGAAGTGTACTAATCCTAAAATTAAATGTAGTTAGTAATTTTATTTTAACGAGCTGTTTATATCTGTAGGGGACGACGATACTTTGATTGATCCACCTGAATGCTCTGTGAACTCTACGTATGGGGAAACCTACACGAGGAATGGCTTGATCAATAAGAGATACAGATGGGAAGACTTCAACGTTTTCCCTGACAATTCCTTCAGTAAATTAAAAAGATAATGATTTTAGTTTCTTTTAATAATAGCTTTTTCTTAAAAGGTGATGAAGAAAGGCAGAAAATCAACGACGCTATGTACAACCTTCAGCAAGTGATCCCTTGTATTAACTTCGGTATTTGGGCAAAAGGTTCGAGTCCAACTGGAGATTACGTCCATATAAAGAAAAGGAGTGGGTGTTGGTCTGCTCTTGGAAGACTACGGAGAGGAGCTCAGGTATAATTTTTGCAAAGCAATGAACAAATTTGAAATTAAGTTTTTATTAGGATATGAGTCTGGAAGCTCCTGGATGTTGGGGACAGGGCACTATTATGGTCTGTTTTATTTTTTAAATGAAATAGCATGAATATATTAAGTTATTCTTTAGGGGCAAGAAGCAACTTTGAAAAGGGAGATTCAAGAGAATTTACTACCTTTGGAGTTGAGTACAATATTAGGTCTATTATGCATTACGGCAGCGACGCGTTCAGCAAGAACAGAAAGGCAACTATAACTGATAAGGTCAGAAGAAAGAATGATTTTGCTAAAAACCTTAGGCAATCTGTTAACCTAATGTTTTTATCTAGAGGGGAGGAACCTTCAGAGCTAACCGTGCCGGGCTTGAAGAAACTGATAAGCAAAAGCTTAAGAAAATGTATAACTGCCAATGATAAAATGATTTAACGTTTTGAATGTGGAGATTGGAAGGAAATATTAAAATAGTTAGACTTTGCATTAGAATTATTTTAGTATTACTGATCATGCATTTTAACAGGATTAAAAAAACCATATCTTTTAATATCACACTAACTTTTGCTTAAAAAATTTAGAATTTTGCATAAAATGTAGCAATGCTTAT
>JAHZMU010002079.1:0-11576 GCA_027743725.1 Rambutsinella grinnellia | reverse complement strand
CAGTTTTAAAGACAAGGACAAGAAGAAAAAATAAATAGTCTTGTTCATACAATGGTTTGAAATTCTACACACTATTGTTCATTGGACAAGGGACGGAATATACAGGTAGAGAGGAAAACAGGTATTAGGACAAGATACCCACCAATCTCATCGTCATCCTCCTTCAGACTGAACATGTAGATTAGGCTTACCTTCTATTTCATAGAGAATCTGTGCGAAAGAGGGTCTTGAGAGAAGGAACATGTTTCAGCTTCATGGAACGGATGAGCCACTCTCTTTAGAACAAACCTACCTGTAGAATAATTTCTAACTTGCAGGTGATACACAGGTTTCTCAGCATTCTTTAAGTGTCTTCTGAAATAATCATCTTGGAAGACGGGAGGAAGAAAGAAGTAATTTGTTTAAAAAATTCTCCTAGTATTAAGCGGGCAAGACCCGTTTTAGAAAAATTAAGCTGGGATGGAATAAGTCACTGTTTGGAGGAGATGGTTGGTTGTTGTAGTGTTAAAACAAAAAGTTATGAACCCAAATGGGTAAGGTTAAATAGTGCTGGGGTTTGGGAAGGTGTCGACTTGTGTTGTGGGAGGAAGGAAGTTGCTATTGCTATGCCTTCCCATTTCCAACTGCACTTATTATCACTGTGATCTGTATGGAATCAGTGCCCAATAGAGGTTGTTGAGTTCACCCAATTTTATTTAAGGATTTCTAGTAGTCAAGTCCACACCGCCCTGTATATAATCAGTTTTATGTTGGACGAGGTGATTCTCACGGACTGAAAATGAGTGCACAGGAGAAAAGCTCGGGTGGAAACGGTTTCCAGTTTTGCATCCCACTAAAGAGCATCTTACTGGTGACATTGACTGTCTTTCTAATCGTGGAGGAATCAGCGTTTGTATGCGGAGATGTTGCGGTAGATCCTATAAGCACGTGGAACCAACAGTCGAATGAAATATTGGATTTAACCCCCTTAAGTAATGAGGATGACCCTGGCAACAAAGAGCATTACACGCATCAATGGGCTGTACACATCCTAGGTGGACCGGAATCGGCGAGGAAAGTTGCCGAAAAACATGGATTCGACTTCCACGGAGAGGTAAGCACTCTCTTTTTCTGTTTTGCAAAAACAGCTTTATGCGCTCAGCTCAGCTTGCTTGCCGTTCATTTGCACCTTTTTGGTAAACATGAATTATTTATTCATAAGATTATTACTTTCCAAAACCCGGAAGAAAAAGTATGATAAATTAAGGAAGATGAATTTTATCTTAAAATTCTCGTGAGGATGATTTAGCTTCGAGTAAGCAATATCCCTTTATAAAGTGGAGGTTTTAATTGTCCTAGTCATAAACAAAGGCTCATTAAGGGAGAGAAAAAGTAATTGATTTTTTCATTGCTGACATACATCGTTTTTATTTTTGTCTCCAAAAGATATCAAAGGCTCTATGGTCATTATGTTCCGTGTAGCAATGATTCTTTTACTAGGACTAAAAGCGCAGTAATAATAAACTTTGTCTCGAAATGATTTCTTAATGAGCTCCTTTCTGCTCTTCTTCTCAGTAAATCGAGACTATCCTTAGAAGTTCTCCTCTTACGCCACTACTCACAAGTAATTACTCTGAAATTAATGGTCATGTCATTTTCCTCTTACGAGGAAGTAGAAAAGGGTAATGAGATCATCTTGAAAGCCCATAACCCATCCATTGAAACAATCATTTCTTATTCCATCTAACAATTTTCTCCTAAGCTGTTGAGTTTTTTCCTGTTTCTTGAAGATTTCCCCCTTTATCTTATATTGTTTGTGCAACTGGGAGAGATAAAAGTTTTCTTTGGACAAGTAAAAAGAGTCGAATATGTACATGTGCCATTTTACCATATTAGTCTGCCAATACATGATGATAGCGTCATGCACCCCACTGCAACTTAAGTGCCATCTTAGATCCTCGCTGAAACTGTAATAAAAAATTATTCTCTTTATCCACCTCCTCAAAAGAAAAGTCAGAGACTTTATAAAGGTTGGGAAGGAATAGATCTTGGAACAAAGTCAGTGTCCCTCTCATCGTTTTTATGTGTCATATTTCCCTTCACTAAAAAGAACATTTAGTAAACACACACACGCCTTACAATCGCAATAGTAAAAAAAAACTTTTTACGGCACTTCTCTTTCTGTCTGACGAAGGCTCTTTCCTTTGTCGTTTCATCTTACATCTTCTCCTGTCTTTTTATGACTTGTTACATGTATAAAAAAAACTCCTTCTTCACTCGGCTGTCTTTGCATTTGTCGTGTTTATTTGTTTTAAGGGAAAAGAGTGGAGAGAGAAAAAGAGTTGGAGATTTTTGTAATTTTCTCTTTCTCTTTCTGACTGTTTGTCAAGCTGTAAAAAAGGTTTTTTCCTCTTTAGTGTAAATACTATATACAAACTACATGTCTTTTGTTTTTACAATTTTTTCTACAAGGGAGATAGAGGAAGAGATCCGCATGTTCTCATCCTCCAGTAGCGCCAGACCATTGCCACGCACGCAGTATATAGCCGTGCTAGGGCATATATTTTTGTACTTGCATGCATGCATGACATGGCCCACTTTTTTGGGTAAAATTCTAATGCAAACATTGCATGAGAGAAAGGAGAGAAGACAAGATAAAAGCTTTTCTTACTTGTTACAGTTACTCCTCCAACTCATGCTGGTTTTTATGTAGGAGAATGGATAAAAATATTTCTCTACGTATCTCACAGTTTGGCAAAAGGGAAAAGCACATTTTTCTGCACGAACGAACCACTGAAGGAAAATAGGAAAGGGATCGTTTGAGAGTTTTCCCTTGCATGGCTTCCTTCTTTTTTCCCAGGCCATGGCCAAAAATATGCCTTGATGGTTTTCGGATAGTACAATGGCATTCCGATGCTTTCTCTTATTTATGACCATGAAAGAGAAATGTGCAGCAATATGAGGCTATTTCCAGGAACTCATCATTATCATCGTGATGAGATCAAACGGGAAGAGGAAGCTTCATTGCATAGTTTATCCTCTTTTACCAAATGATATTTTTCCTCTTAAGGATTCCTCGACGGACAACTTATCTTCGGATATGTTTCATTTCTATTTTTGGCTTAATTGCTTTCACTCTGCGTTTGTTAAAAGTAGACAGTAATAAACGGGTGGTAAAGTAGTTGAATTATTAAGAGCGTTTGGGTATTCCCTTTTTAGAAAATGGGTAAAAACAAGGACAACAATTTGCAGTTTAGAGAAAAATGTACTCTACCCTTTCATGCATTTTTTTGGAGAGAATTAGTCCGTGACTTCGTATCTTGTAAGCAGATGAGACCAATTTTCCTTGAGCAATTGTAATAAAAAAGTAAAGAGAAAATTCTCTCTCTATTTACTCTTTAAATTTCTAAAAGGAAAGATCTACTTATATCGGAGTAAATGTAAAGTGGTGTGCTAATAAGATTTGTAAAACGGCCGAACTCTAACGATTCCATACGGTGAATGCAATGAGAATGCATGAGAGGAGAGAAAAACTTCTTGTTGCTTCTTCCATTGTTAGTTTCCTTGAAAGTGGATGGAAATAAGGATCCATTTAAAAATAATCATTTTCAGGAGAGAAGCAACAAAATAACAAGGAAAAAGCATTTAGCTCTAGAAGTTTTTAGTGTAGGTCGCAAGCAATTTTCTTCCATGAAAAGTTTACAAGTAATAGGGAGACGACAGCACACTGTAATATGCAACCTCCACTCCAAAAATAGAAAATGGAGCAGAGCAAATATAATAACAATTAATTCAAGGATGCTGCCGTTCCATTGCTAGTGGGTTTGAGAAAGTTGGATGTAGTACGGAGAAGCAGAGGATTTCATTCTAAAGAGAGAGTTGGGCATATGCGGACAGTTGGGGAAAGCTTCATTGGTGGTGGCGAAACTGGTGAAGTTGTTGGCGGCGGAGAGTGGAGGAAAGGATTAGGTCATTGGTCCTTTAGCTCACTTTATTGTTCCATTTCAGTTTCAGTTAGAAAATGCAGATATTTATGATATCGTTAGAAATTGAGCTATCCATTTAAATTGCATATAGCTTTTGCCATACTTTATTCTATGGTGGAGTGGAAGTCGCTGATAAAGGGTGCATTCTTATACAGAAAATCCTAATAAATTCCTAGAATTACGTCTATTCCCTGTCTCTCCCAAAAGACTAAACCAATTTGATTCAGACTCGTGTTTAAATCCTTTCTGTACATAACACAGCACGGCTAACAATTGAAATTGTTTACTGAAATGAATGAAAAAATCCTTTCCGATTAATTACAAACACTAGAGTAAACGATACCACTTTAATGTCCTGTTGCGTAGGACGTGCTGAATGAACAAAACCTAGATTTAAGGAATGTCCTTTACAAAGAGTCTTTAATTTTGTCAATGAACGTAAAAGGAGATGAGTAATCACAACATGAAAAACATGTGTACATTCATTCACGCAGACGACTACCAAAATGATTAGAGCTTTATATCAAATTTGCATCATCAGCAATGTCAAGGCTGTCTAAGCTCAAGTGTTTTATTGCTGACTTCTTAAAGCCAAGCTGGGTCATAAATGCACCATCATAAAAATAAAATTTGTGGGGTATAGAGAATAGAGAGGAGCGACTCAATTCATTGCTGGGAGGAAGTAGGTACGCGCGATTTCTTTTCTGCAAAGCATAAAGAAAAGAAGAATGCGGAGGATATTATGATGGATCGCGTTGTTTCCCGGTTCATTCAGTTTTTACAAGTGTATTCACCCTCAAGAGAAAGATAACATATTTATATCGATATCCACCCACGTGGCCAGAAATACTACATCACCACTAGAATATCAATATATCGTATCATAATCATTTTTTAGTATTATGGTTCGTTTGCACGAACGTTTTATAGACACGATTCAAGTTGATCGTCTCAGACTTGAGGGGGAAATACTGAATTTGGCTCTAGATTGCTGAATACAGTTGAACACGGAAACATGTAATATTCCTTTCTCTTCTGTGCTCATTCGTTTTTTATGCTGACGCTTCAAATATTTCTGATTTTAAAGGATTCGTTCTTCCTCCTTGAGATGAGTGAAGACCACTTTGAATCACAGAGTTGGATTAGGATTATGATTATTTTTATTAGGGCACTTGTAGACACTGCCTTATTCTCCTTCTCTTAGAAATCTCTACTGGAGAGTGGAAAAATATCAATATTATTAGCAATTCTTTTCAGATTGAGTTGGACTCGTTGAATTGACGTGGTAGAGAATAAGTAAAATTTGAGGAAGAGTTTAAGGTGCAGGCTTAAATTATCATTACATTTTTCATCTCTCAGTTTCTACTGAGCATTCACGTGTTTAAGGAGAATTTTTACTGTTATTGTTCGATATAAAAATCAAGGATATACACAAGCTAATGTTTAAAATGACTTCATAAATGGAAGACATTTGAGAATTTCATATTCTAAATGCAGAATGTTCCAAATTGCAATTTATAATAAGCCAGTGGTGAGTATTTTTTTATATTGACGCGAGTAAATGCTCTTTTGATCCAAATGACATGAATCATGCAACAGCACATTACAAAATAGTTGAAGTATGTATTTTTAAGGAGAATTTTTACTGTTATTGTTCGATATAAAAATCAAGGATATACAGAAGCTAATGTTTAAAATGACTTCATAAATGGAAGACATTTGATAATTTCATATTCTAAATGCAGAATGTTCCAAATTGCAATTTATAATAAGCCAGTGGCGAGTATTTTTTCTTTATCGATGCGAGTAAATGCTCTTTTGATCCAAATGACATGAATCATGCAACAGCACATTACAAAATAGTTGAATTAGGTATTTGTAATGATGATGAAATGATGATTGACGTGTGTTCTAGCGCCTGTTTATTCGTTGGCACGCCCTGCAAATCCAGAAGTATTTTTATCCTTGATTGGACATTGGTTGGATATCAAGATCAAGGTGAGGAGAACATAACAAAAATGTGCTGACAACTGAATACTGAGCTACGTGCACAAAAGCAATAAATTAAAATTCAAACTTTTAATGAAATATGCTAGAGAATAATCATCTATAGGCAAAAATCGAATTGCGTTTTCCACCATACATGTTTGTAGCGTTTACTAATTGAAAAAAGCCAGTCGTGAGTAATGACACGCCTAGCACCACAGCTTTTCTATCCTTACCACATGCGCAATTTAACAAGTAGTTTTCCATTTCCAATATCAAGTTCAAGATCGTCATAAAATGAACTTGTGAGTTGTGATGCGCAAGTTTTTTGCGGACTAATTGCGATTGTTCCATTAAATCTAGTATTCTATTGTCGTGCCAGGCTCTACAGCTGGCACATAGCAAACCTATTTGTTTGTCAGTCAAAGCAGAGTTGAGTATTCATAGTCTACTTATTCAATTCTATGATTTTATAGACTTATTTTACAATTTGTTTGAGTTAGGCTTTGCTTGCACTGTAAATTTGCTTTACCGAGGATCACGTAACAAGCGTAACAATTTTCACAAAAGACTGGTCATGAATATGGCATTTGGCATTGATAGTATGTGACGATCATGGTGAATGCAAAGTTTTAAATTTTAGAGTAGCAAATTTGCGTGATTTTCCTGGTCGATGCACAAAGCTCACTTTGGCGCACGTAATTCCGCGGAAATTTTACCTGCTTGTTTGCTTGAGAGAAACAGCTTTACAAAACTCATTGGTCTATTTTAGAAACTGTGGACGTGTGGTAAATAGTTTGGCTGACAATTGCAAATAATTTTGTGCATGCTATTGCGGCAAACTTGCTTTGTGATACTGTAGCTCAGACAGATTGATTTTACGATAAATAAATCGTTTAGATTTCCTTTGACTGAGTTGAAGCATATTATGTTTCATGTTTGTCACCAGTCTAGACTCTAATCGTTGAGTTCCGACTTTAAATCACATCTTTCAATCCAAATCCCGTATACTTTCAAATGTACAATGATGATGTTTGTCCTCTGTAACAAAATTCATTACTTCCAAGAAGCCACTTGACAATGAGAATGTTCCACTTTCCATCTTGTCTCCGACTCATACATTATTTATCTTTTTGACTATTAACCCCACTCGATAATATAGTTAATGGGTTGTATACGATTACAATTCATATTCAAAAGATGATAAAATGTAGCCAATTTTCTCTGGAACGTCCATAAATATAATTCCAACTAATCGTACCAGGAATTAGGAGTCAAGATAATCGCTCATTTTTAAGAGGAAATAAGATAAAGATAAAAGCGTAATATGATCGTTAACCCAGTCTATGCAGTTTTCTTGGCAAGTAACTTAAGAAAGTTATAGCCAGTTCTTCATTTTTTTACAAGTGGATCGATCCACTTCCTCCCTCCTTTGTTATTATTGAAAAGTTGGAAATCCTACCCAGGTATATGGGAATGCCATAGCCAGAATTTTCTCCTCCAATCTCTTTTTGTACTCCTTTTAGTCTATGACACACCAAAGCCATTTCATATGATTAATGTTGGTCATTAATCAGCTCCAATTGATTNCAGTTCTTCATTTTTTTACAAGTGGATCGATCCACTTCCTCCCTCCTTTGTTATTATTGAAAAGTTGGAAATCCTACCTAGGTATGGGAATGCCATAGCCAGAATTTTCTCCTCCAATCTCTTTTTGTACTCCTTTTAGTCTATGACACACCAAAGCCATTTCATATGATTAATGTTGGTCATTAATCAGCTCCAATTGATTTTTAATTGGCTAGTATGTCATTGTTTCCTCGTATAAGTAGATTGAACTGCTGTTCCTTACAATCTCCTCTTTTAAAGGAGAAAGGCGGACAATTGAAAATGCTCTGAAAATATCATCAGCTCTTTCTTGGAATTGAGGAAGAGGAAACTGCAGTTTTTATCCTTTCTCCTTTTTCGCCAATTGCCAATCCAGTGCAGTCAACCAAAAAAATGTATTGTGGTTACGAAACTACTTACTCTCTAGAGTAACGTGTACTCTTTTCTCGCTGAATTGCAGATGGCTAGACATTATATGTCTTCTCTGGAGACATTCTCCAGTAAATATATATCATATAATAAACTTTTTTCTTTGTAAGGTGCTTCCTCTCTCCAACTTTTTATCTTGATAGCATCACGCGAGCATTATAATATGCTCCTATCACCAATGCTTTGCAACAACAATTTTTTTGATAAATGGGATCATTGTCCTTTTCTCTCTGGGTTAAAGTGAAGTTGGTTGGGAAGGCATCTGGAATCAGTTCTGTGGGAGTTATCTCGTATGCTCAACCATCTTATTTTTTTCTCCTGATGCGACTATTGACTACTATTATGTCGTCTGGCCAAATAGAAAAAGGTGAAGGTCGAATCGCAATCCTTTCTTGTTTGAGTTAGACAATCGCATTTTGTGATCTTGATGCATTTTAATCCGCTTCAATAACAAGATTCCCTCCTGACTTTAAAAGTTGGGTCGTGGAGTAGTCCTTGAAAACTGATTTGTCATAACCCTTTTTAGAAAAACAGGAAGCAAAAAGTTCAGGGAATTGGGAAAAGTCATTCACGAGAAAAACAGCTTACTTTTATATCATACTGTACAATTTGTACTAGGAAACTGTAGACTTCCTGACAAATTAGTGGTATTTGTCGGACTGGTTGGTAAATACAAGAAATGATGAAGCAGTAGCACCGTCTGTATAATTTTGTTGTTTCATGCTAGGTTGCTGTTAAGGATTGATTTTAGTGAAATCCTTTGAGTTTTTGATGACTGACTTGATGCATGTTTTCATGTTTAGTCTAGACTGAAATCACTGTTTCGAGTCTTAATTATCAGATTGGTTTCAAGAGATATTTCCTCTAGAGAGAAATTTGAAAGAGAAACGAATCCACCCATATATTTTATGCCATTTGGGAGTGATTTCTTCTTCCTTCTTTTGACATTTGTGAGAGTTCTCTCTGAAAACCTGTGATCATGCTCTGCTTTCCTTTTGCATGTCAAATGATTGCGTTTTTTCGCAAGATGATTTCATGTCTGAGTTGCGGGTGGTAAGGTAGGCAGTGAGTTGAGTTTAACATCATAATTTTCCGATGAAAATATATAGCCGTATCTGTTTTTGAATACTTGATATGGTTATTTTTGTCTGATGGTTTTTGTTTGTGCAAAGACACGTGCATTCTTGCATTTAATTTCTTTCAATGTTCATGCACTGCTTAATGCTAACTTTGAAGTATTCCGTGGTAGGTACGCGGGCTTTCGAAAATAAGCTTTTTATTTCTATGCTGTTAAATATTAACTGATTTTATTCCTAATGACAGAAGTCTTTTTTCTCAGAACTCTTCTCCCTTTTTGTGGCAATCTCACGCTCTGCTTCCCTTACAAATTCGAGAAAGAAGTTAGGAAGCGCAGTGAGTCGATAGCGTCTTTGACTCTTTCCTTTTAAGAGTGATATTTTCATGCTTAATTTTATTAGCAAATAATAGGAAAATTACTCGTAAAGTAATTATCCAGAATATTGAAGCAGAGTCAAAGCACTTTTTGTAAAAGCCCAACACAACTTTTGTTGGATAAGGTCAAAAAACTCTTGAAAGATGAGATCAGCATCGAAAAATTAAGAAGAAATGAAAGTAAGCAATTGAATCAAATAACACCATAAAACATCTTCGCTGGTAAATGCTAATGACAGAAATATGAGAAATGCTTCCTCATTTTGCAAAGAAATATAATATTTTGTTTATTTTTAACTCATCGAATCCCCAAAAAGTTCATCTAATGTCGCGTGAAATGCTAGATAAGTAATGTAAATAATCATAATGACTCACTTGAATAAACAGGAGGAAATCTTGATAGTCTTGTGGGGGAGAAACTTTGAAATTTGCATGCCCACGATATTTAGTTGATCACCTAATCATCTATATTTATCTTAATTTGATAGAATTATTGGCATTTTGACATTTTAACTCTAAGCGGAGAGCATGAAGTGTCAAATGCTTACTTTAGAAAAGCAGAAATTTCATATCAGAAAATTGCTGTTCATTTCATATCCTTTTGCAAACCGTGCTATTTATATACACTAAATTCTACTAAAGTGAGCATTAAATGCATTTTCTAAGCCTGTATAATTTCGACCAAGTAGAAAGGAAAATGATAATGATTATTTGATCAAGTAAGCTTGGATTTGTGCTTGAGATGCACCGCACTTTGCAATAAGTATGCTTAGCCAAGTACAAAAACTACACTCAATGTAAATACTCTCCTTCTGCTTGGTTTCCCCTGAAAAACTTCTCTGTGCGGAAGGAAATGAAGTAGGAAAGTTATCCTTATAACGGCACAATTAGTTTATTTTCGTACCTAGTTGCATTCTTAATTTCTTGGCATGGAGAAAACTCGTTTACGCCAAAACGCATAAAGCTCTTGGCTCTACACTCATTAAGTGCACTAACGAAAATCTACAGTGATCGTAAACAAGATTAATATGATTAGGAAGGATTACATGATGATACAGAAATGGAAGTAATGAAATTCAAACTTTGTAGATAAAGGTATTATGGAGAAAGGAATATGGCGTGCGTAGATGAAACTGTCATGTTACTTTTTGTCGTTCCATTGAAGAAAATGACAAGCTTCTGGGCTAAAACGCGACTATTCAGATGCACTTTACGTGACCTGATACAAGCGAGAAGCGACAAAGAGCAGAGATAATGGAGTCATCCCGCATATCAACCGTGGTTTCTCCAACGTTTTCCTTCCTCCCAACTCAGCTGTCTCACTCCTGCAGTATGATTACACCTACGGATTTGATTAGCATAATAATAAGCTAAATTGTTATAATGGGATGTAGTTAAAGTCATTGGCTTTTACACTGTCTCTTTCTGATGCATTCAGGAAGTATATAGATTTAGACTTGAGGCTTACCGTACATTACTCAAAATATCATGTCATGAAAGATAATTGGGAAATGACAACGAAACAGCGTATACAAAAAGGGTTTAAAGGCTGTAGATAGGTAATTCCTAACTGCATAAGCCGTATAATTAGTCTCATCTCATCATCCCATTCTCATAAATGGGAGTAGTAACGATAAGAGGACATAAAAGTGGTAAAAGGAAGTGCTGGCTATGGTTGCCGGTTTGAAATAATTGGCACTAGAGAAGGCGGAGTAGTACAGTGAAATGAGTGAATAAAATATCGAGTTTTACTATAATTTTATTTTCGATGCAAACAAAGTTTGACTTGGAATGATAAGCAGGCACGCATTTAAGCATTGGAATGGAGAAAGGCAAGAACTCTATTGTGAGCTTTCATATTGGACATGTAATTTAGCTGTTAGCTGCACTGATAGCTGAAAACTTTACTAAGCAATTTTATGCACGTCATCTGAGGCATAAACCACTAAATTATGATATCGATTAGATTAAAGGGAAGTGTATGGAATCGGAATGGAGAGAGTTTAGTAATGCACGACAACCCCATACCAGCATCCGGTTGACTGGAGCTAGCCTGGATAGTTTAACCAATTCCATTTTGGTTTCATATGTTTGCCTGTGGTTTTTAAGTAATGGGACAGAAAACCTAGAATCCAT
>JAHZMU010002078.1:0-10307 GCA_027743725.1 Rambutsinella grinnellia | reverse complement strand
TTTCCCCTTATTTCTTTCTAAGAAAGAAGACTTTCTCAACCACTGGAACCAACCACTGTCAAAAATGCACTATAGACACTGTCTCAATTCCTTTTTTCCTCCGCTTCCGTACTTTTTTTATGATTTACTTACACCCCAGAGTCTCATCTTTCTTTGAGAACCGGAAATTTGTCATGAATATTATTTCACTTTTTCATTCCTATTTCTCTCTGTGAGTAACCCAACTATTTCACCGGAAGTAATGAAGAGATGTTCAACTCGGGGAAAATCCAATTGTAAAACGTGTTCAGTTCTTGCATGCAACTATGTAGATCTCAATTAGCCCCGGGAAATCAGTTTTCCCCGTGAAATCACCAATAAAAAATTTGCTCCTCAATGTTCAGCTCACATTCAATGAATTTATGGTCAGATATAGGAGAAAATTAAACTGCATCCAATCCAACTATAAAAGTGTTGTCGTAACTCAGCAGTTAAATAGTATGGTGGCCACTGCCAACTCTAAACTGAGTTGAGATGGTCCAATCCTATCTTATATTAAGCTGAAGAGAGCTCAGTATTGTCCAGCAAAAATCTTTGGCCGAACAGTCTCGTCACCCTAATCAGAAAAAATGGTATGCACGTTGTGCATCAGCGAAACCTCCTTTTTACTCTGGACTAGCAGGGGCGAGAGCAATATAAAAACGATGATACGAAAAGGGTGACTCTCTATCCAGCCAAACTCACTCCCTCACTGTGTATCTATCAGTCTCTATCTGTCGTCTGGAAAAAAGCGTATGTAACTGGAGAACCTCTACCGCTCCAGCAAAAGCTGAGGCAGTGCAGTGGTTTGAGGTGGTGGCTTCTCACATCCCAACTGGATATACATGAGGGTTGCCTTTTCCAAACTGGAAACGAACTTACCAAAAAGTCGGGATGCTGCTCTTTCTCTGTTTTGACGGTGGTTGTTCCAGAGCTTCTCCAGAGAGGAAAATTCTCTCTCATCTAATAGTAAGTATGCGTATAAGAATGAGATAAACTATTAGATGGATGGGAGAAAGCTTCCCCTCTCGTGTTCAATATTAGGAATATTTTCACAAATGAAATGATATATTTATAGGAAATGAGTTGTTCCATGTAGGAGTGAATGCTCCCATCTCCGTTAATTTCCCTTTTAGTTTCATCACATTGTGTCCTTGTCACATAAAGCTTATTTCAATTACTTATAACTTCCGACAAACACAGATCATGTACATATGTAGGATGAAAACATGGAATTATCTTGTTTTCCTCGTGAAACTTTACCCTTCGGAAAAGTTGAAATGTTTAAGAATCGAAGTGGAAGTGGAAAACAAGGATCTTTTTGGGAGCAAAGTTAACGGACTATAATTGGGCTTTGAATGACACTTGAAAACAAAAAAGTCATTTTATCCTCGAGCTCCTGCAGTGATGAAATGTGCGTGTGTCTATATGTAAAATAGGAATGTTCTCTTCTCCTTTCGCACTTGTTTGTTTTAACAAGATTTCCCTAATTACTCAAGAGCCAACTTGTTTTCACTTTTGTTCTCCTTTTGGGCAGTCAAAATTTGTCCCCTTTGTTATTTCAGGAATTGGCTTGAGTTTGGAGGAAATGGGGAGTTTGTGGAAATGTAATTGAGCTGTAATTTGGTAATTTCAGTGCAATTCCAAGACTAAATAGGGAGGAAGTGTTGTAAAAGCAATGTTTATTTTCGATTTGGATCACAAAATGAAAATTAACTGTTTTCTAAGAATTCCATTCTCAGGAATTAATTCCGTTCGAGAGGAAGACAAGGACACTGACGAATGGCTAAGGCTAATTAAGATTTAACAATTCATTTGGTAACGGAAAGTTTCGAGGAGTGGGAGTACGAAGCCTTGAAATTCCACTCATAAAATTGAATTGTTCTTATCAAAACAACCCAATCTTAAACAAGTTGCGTTCACTTCTGACAATTCTTACTACAAGGGCCCCAGAACATACCAAACTTGATTGATTAATGAAAGACAGTGGAAAACATTTGTCATTTTATTTGCTCAATCTTACAATTAGAAATAATTAGTGATGCATTGTCTTTTATTGCACCTCATAGGCTTCTCATTGTCAGGAGCGCAACGACCTCCATTTCTTTGGAATTTTCTATACTTGCTCCTTGATAAAAATTCTTCCAAATTGATTGTCAATCGACGAAAGGGGGAATTAAGAATGGACATGGTGTAATCTTACAAATGAGCTTATTTATATAACAGATTAGTGTAGTATGTACGTAACACGACAAGAAAAACAAAGCGGTTCCTACTTTCTCGGTATGAATTACAAGTGTGACATGTGACATGACAAAGCAAATGAGAACAAATTGACTGACCAGGCAGCTCCTCACTCCCCCACTTTGTTCTTTGAAGTTAAAAAAGCCAATTCATTTTCATAGAGAAAAGTGGCGTGTGCCTAATGAAATTTATTATTTTATGGAGGAAGCCTTAATTTCATTTTAAACAGATAAAACTTGAGTTAATGGGTTGATTCAAGTTTTGGGAATAAACTTGTGTGCGTGTGTTTCAACCATTTTATTATGACTGGGTTAAAGAGGGAGAACAATGATAACTCTATTTCTTCAACTGACACGCAAATGAAACTGGAGGGTAGTCCAGTTACTCCTTTTTTATTGTTAGTGTAATAACTGGTGTAAAGGTCGTTTCCGGTTATGGGTTATGCAGTTCCTGCGTTTTTCCAGAGTTTATAGAAATCTGATATGTTTTATATCATGTTAGTGTGCTTAGCGGTCGTTAGGTAAACAGGAGAACTTGTAGGGTCTCATCTCACACTCTTTTGGCTGCATAATCGCATTTCTCACGGGTGTTTGCATTTTTCAATTATTTCTCCCTCCCGACTTTTCGTCCTCTAGATTTGCATGTACAGCTTGGAGAATATGAATTGGAACAACCGTTTCCATCATAATTAGAATGGGAAATATGTTAAGCTTATATGAGCTATTTTTTGCTGTTGGGGTAAAGCACATACTCATTATTATTACGGCTCTCGGGAAACTTTTTCTTAAAATAAGACACTGAATCGGAAGCACAGGCAAAATGTGCGTTGTTATGAAGCAAGATATTTTTCTCCAGGATGTAAATGGAATTGGATTCTTGCTGGCTAGAGGCTCGTGTGGGATGCTCGAAGGAGGAAAAACTATTTCACAATTTTTCTGGAACTTTGCCCTCCACACTAGAAGTTTGTAAATTAGAAGGGATTGTAGGACTAGAAGCAATGCTGAAATAGGTTGTTGTTTTGCTCATAAAGCAATTTTGGAAGGAGCAATTTTAGATTATTTATTAGCGTGTAATTTGAATGATGATGAGAGAGTAAAAAATTACATTATGAGCTTTTAATTGTTGACGTTGTCATTTAAATCATAATTCATTTTACAGGACGTATGCATTAGTTTAATTAAGGCTTGAGCTTTTAATTTCGAAATGAAGAGGAGTCAAATGATAATGGAAAGATGCATTCGGCTTTTCTAGTACATTAACCTTTACTCGATATAAACATGATGAAAACAAGGAAAGTTAACTTCCAACGGAAGAGAAATTGTAGGCGAGGTCTGGAGGAATGTGTGATGGGGTCGTGGTATAGGATTTAGCTGACAGGAAGATGATTCATTGCTTGCGTAATGTCGAGGCTTAAGAAAGACGAAGCTGGTTTAAATAGCGAAAGTTATATGATGACGATCACTTCCCGTCTGGAGTGGAGAGCAGATGACGCGATGAATAGGTAAATCCTTAATTTCTTTTTGAAATAAGTAAGTTTTATAGTTTTACTACCTCTTACGTAAAAAATAATAATATTTGTACATTTTGGCATAAATGAGAATTATAATTAGGGAGTTAACAATTTCCTATCAACACTGGGTGAAAGATGAGATGTTATCATTCAGTTGGATCTCTTTTAGGGAAAAGTGCCCCTTTGTTCCAGGTCTCATTCTGTAACATGCTTTGCAATCCCTTTCGGTACAGACTCTGATACAACTGTAATGAGTGTCTATGGAGGAGGCTCGCTTATCAAAGATGCTTGGCATGTTATAACAGCGACGGCCAACGTCTTGATGGTAGGCTTCACCTATGAAAATTCAATTTAATAAAATATTATTGTTAAAATGCACATAATCAAATTTCAAATTCAAGTATTTTCTAACCTTGATGATTCTCGTGATCATAAAAGCTCACATGAGGTCTCGGATCAAATGGAACACAATGCACTTGTTCAGCTACCCAAATCACGATAATTCCAAACAAGATTGATCTTAGGCTGATCATTTTGAAGAAAACTGTAAAGTTTGAATTAGATTTTATCCTTGAACAATACAATTTTGAACGTGTACCAGTCAACTCTTCGCTAGCCACTGACGAGTCAACCGCTCAATAAGCAACAAACGCTTGCCTTTTTATATTAATTATTTCGAGAATAGGTAATTTCCCATTTGCTTTTATTAATGGCCACGCATAGGTAACAAAACCTGTCGGGCAAGTGAAATTCATTCAATAACATAATCGCATCTACTAATCAATTATCATATCATCATCGCTTGTCAATACCAATTAGGTATATTAGAATTGATCAGGTAATCATACGCATTCCATGCGTAGCGTACAAATTGTCAGCAAAAATTAAATTAATTTTATCAATAAATAGAAAGTAAATTGACATAACCAGTTTGTTCAAACTTCAAAGTTACATTTTGAAGTTTGCATAAAAGGTTATAAAATTTATTGCTTGCATTTATTTTTATTTTTATAACTGCTTAATAATTCAAATGACAATGTCTTTATACCCAAAATATTTAGGACAGGAAAAGTTCATACATGACATCCGGGTGATGGACACTCAACTTGCGGAACTCTTCCGATTGTGCGACGATCTTGGATTTGTTCCTACAAAAATTAAATAATCTTTATATAAACAGGAAGTTAATCATACCTTCAAATAAATAATGAGATAACAATGAAATAAAATTTAAATAATTAGAAACACGCTACCCCACATACTCTTTCATAATGTTGAAGGCTCTCCGTTTAAGTCTCATCGAACCAACCTCTGCACCCAGAGCGTACATATTAAATGCATTTTCCGTTTTAACCTGTTTGATAAGCACTGACTCGCATTGCTTCTTAAGGGTAGGGAACCCATAAGTTGTTGCAGCGACAATTAGCCTATCCGCAATTTCCTCTAGGTCTTCCACCTTCCCCAAGTACATATAGCGAATAAGGTCTTCAACAACATCGGAGCCGATATCCTCTCCAAAATCCAGAAGGCTTTCGGATTTCTCGTAAGTGAGATTATAAATCATCGTTGCAAGGACAGGACTGCTGTCTTTAAAATAAATGGAATATAGTATGAAACGTGCCGTATCACTGCATCATTTGTAAACATTTAAATAGTCAAAATGAGGTCGTTACATGCTGCAACAACGCGGTGAATCTGGAATTCCTCATCCCCACTCTTGACAATTAGGTCTACATATTTGTCGTCCTTCATCAGAGCATACATATTGGCGAGGAAAGGGGGCCAGGTGGCATTATTTCCTGAATTTAGTTCAAGGCTGCTTGACTGATGACTGTGGCGGTGATTCTTGTGGCCTCTAGTGATTTCTCCGCTATTCCATCCACCACAGTTGGCATCTGCACTGGACGGGTTCCCATCTTGATAGGAATTAATAACGAATTTGAACTCGACCAACTGGCTCTCCACTCCGGCTGACTCGATTAGCGTGACCAACTTGGATTGAATATCGGACCAGAGGAATAAATATGTCCATGTGAACATCTCATATTCCAGAGAGCTCCCGGAGCGTGTAGGTACCGGCTGGTAAGTTGGGAAAGACGAGATTTGTGAGGGGAGCGTGACATATTCATCTTCAACATGGGCTGAGAGCCACAGGTCAAAAGAGATTCGCGGAGGAATACGCGCTTCCGAAGCGTATTTGTAAGTGACACGGAGATCTAAAGATTCAGATTGTTCTATATATGCGGATGGAGTATTGCCTACTCTGGATAGAGTAAATGTCCATTGGCCATCGTTTGGTGAAGTCATATTGAAACTGACATCATTCTGGAGCTGAAATGGCGCATTGGAACTTTTCCAAGTAGGTTAGATAGTCGGGAAGTCCGTCCACCCGCCAATTATGATAGATTGTTTTCCTGATGTAAGAAATCTAAAGGATAAAAAGATTTTCCTATAAACATATTGTATACCATTTAGCAAGTGAGTTATGCAATGGTAAATATTTAATCGCTTTATAACCTTGGACAGAGTACAAACAGTTTGTGGACAAGTGACGCAAGTGGACTGCCCATTGTGTGAGGCGGTTCCTAGTAGTAAAGGTGTTAATTGGTCTTCTGCAGAGGATGACGATGACGAAATCTGAGACAACAGAGTAATTGAACTGTTGATAGTCACAGTATCTGTGGTTGGTCTGATGGTTGTTGAATTCAGTAAAGAATCTATTATTTCTATTAATGAAGAGTTGTCATTATCGGAATGCAAAGTTGGGAGCGGTGAACTTGTAGAAAAATCATCTTCACAATTCGACCTCAGAATTGTCGAAAATAATAGGAAGCACAAGCGAAACGGAAGAAATTTTGACATTTTAAAAATAAATTTTATTCCAAAACAGAATAGTTCTAAATTGAGAATGAAGATTGTAGTCAACTCTGGATTTCTGATTTTCATGAGAAGCGTATGAAGTTTTATTGCTAACAAATGTCAACCAGATATGTCAAAGATGGTAATAAAATTGTAAATGAATTCAGTTTCGTCGAGCCTTGTGCTTGAGGCATGTCAATAAACTCAACATCAAATCACAAATACGAATGATTATAAGCATGAATATTGGGAAAACAAATTCATAACGATGTAAAAATGAAAATACATAACAGATTTGATATAATATTTTTTTTATTTCGGTGGCGTATGTTATTTACTTCAGAAAAGTGAAAGTGAGTTATATAGTTCAACAGTTAAAACTCTGAGATCATCAACCCAATTGAAAAGATGCTCCAGTGCATACCAGACAGACTAACCACATTTCATAACAGAGATCTAAACCAATTCATGTCCGCAAGGGCCAAAATACTTCAATGTAATTCGATGACCTATAAGAAAATCAATCATGAGTCATTAGTATTTACAAACTAATAAATAAGCAACTCACGATGATAATGCAACAAAGCATGTTTTGCATGACAGGATAAAAAACACCGGTTCCGGTAAGTGACATGATCAGAGCCACACACAGGGGCTTCAGTCGTAGGACAGACACATTTGATTCCCAAGTGGCGAATACGCCTCTCAATGTCATCTTCGTCTTCCAAACATAAATATCCCTAAAACATTTCATGATTAGAAAAGCTATAATTAAATACTTTATTTATAATTTTCAAGTACCACATCTCTTCTCCAAAGCGGCCAGTCTTCTTTCCAAGCTTCCCGAAAAGGCTGGACTCTCCCCTTCCTCCACAGATTGCCCCATTCCCACACTGAAATTTCTGTAAGTTGCTCGCTCTGTGGACTCTTCTTCCACTTGCAGGTCTTCCTCTTGCCTGTGCCTACCGGTGTTAGCGAGGGACCCCACCACGATTATCGAAAATATGATTGTTGAAATCATCCTTCAGTCTAATTATTTAAAAGGGTAATAAAAACTCAATCTACTCAATCCAACTCTTCCCCAATCCACCTTCAAATGTCAAATGATCGCTAATGATGAACTGCGAATTCCATTTATGTCAATTACCACTACCGCGATGGAATTCCATCTTTCACTTTCCAGGTGAGGTGTGTTGATTGATGAGATCATCGTCATACAAAAATGATTTTATCCAAAGACAAGAAGAAAGCCTCAGATCACTCATGTGAAATGGCATATATGATGAGATTATGTCAATAATGCGATATGAAGAACGACAGTTTACGTAGTAAGGTGAATTATTTCAGGGAATATTTGTAAACTTATGTCCATATCAGTAGTTTGTTTACCGTGTATGCATTGTCTTTGTTTACATGCGTAATTGGCACGTTTTATTCTAATCCTTAACGCGGATCCGACAAGGAATGTCATCTCCACAATAAAATGCAACCACAAAAATTAAAACATGATAAAAATACTGGAATGAGATCATTCATAAATTATGTTTGATTCAAAACTACACTGCATATTTATATCGAAATAATTCCCTCATATTTTGGGATATTTTTGCTAATAAATATTTGCAGTTTCTCATCATGAGAATCTCATGTTTTATTAAACAAATTAGCTTGTATTAGCACATCCGCCTTCCATTATCCCGCCACTATTGAGGACTTTGTTAAAATCAGTTATCAGTCGCTACGTAAGTAGACTAAAGTTATGGTCCCAAACCGGAATTGTAATTAAACTGGAAAAAATCATAAAGATAAAACAATGGGCATTTTTGGATAAATGCATTACAACGTTTTCCTTTAGTTTTTTCATATGAAGCAAAAACTTGTTTAAACCAAGCAAAAAGGTGAATTTTTCCAGAGAAATGCTCTTTGTTTCAATATTGCAATCGTCTGTGTAATGCATGGAGTAGAGTTTGGCTGCAACTTGCAAGACAAGGCGTGCTCTATGAACTCGTGTGTTAGTAAACGAAGTAAAATTATTAGGTAGGAACAAGCTTTAAGTACTTCATACCTTGTTAAATTCAAGCACAATAAAGCATTCATGAATTTATGCATGAGAAGTACCTTTGGTACATTCTTTGAAAAACACTTGACACAGTTTCCTGCTAAATGCTAATCGGTGGGAGACTTTAGGCCAGCATAAATCTGTATGTCGTCAGTTTGTCAATGTGCAAGGATATATTGGACTCATGGATAACTCACGACTATGGACTATTTGCTCCTGTTGTGCTTGTTGTTGATAAAAGCATGACATGAGGTTTAGCTTTTCTGGTTTTCTGTGACTCAATTTGTATTGTAAGATAGTTGTTATAAGCCGCATTTTCATTATCAGTTAGAACTAGTATTGGTATCGTTGACTGTTTTCAATAAACAGTGCATTAAACAAGCAATTTTTATTTTGCACAATTAATTACAAATATCAGCGTGATATTATTTGAAGCGAAAATTAATTTGACGACTAGGTTGTATTAACGCCTACACGAAACGTTACAATTTCCAAAATTAAATTTGGACTAGAAGCAAAAACATGTCAGGTTCCCTCGTAGAGGACGATGGATCTCTTCTCGTCATCAGTAGATATTCTGATGGTTCGCTTGAGGTAAGATTAAATAACATATTTGATTGATAAAGAATGACTTTGGATTAAATTGAAGTATTTATTTAAGGAACCGGAAACGCCGACAATAACACCAGGTTTGAACTCTTTTACGGTGGAATCAGAAATTTGCCAAGCAGCAGAAGAAAATGCGGATGCGCATCATATTCATACCGAAACTGAAGTAAGGAACGATGGGGAAGATGAGACTTTATCCCTGGACGAACAATCAGATAGTTGGAACCAATGTCTAACCCAAGAGCTCCAAAATTTAGCCAGTAAATATTTTTAAATTTTAAATTTTCCTCAATCAATTAAACGATGCATTAAATAACGCTCGGTTTATTTCAATATTTACAGTGATAAAGAAAGTTAATAGCACTCTAATGAAAATGCTGTCAACTTACACTACCATGACCGTACCCTCAAAGAATAACCGGAAACGCCGACAATAACACCAGGTTTGAACTCTTTTACGGTGGAATCAGAAATTTGCCAAGCAGCAGAAGAAAATACGGATGCGCATCATATTCATACCGAAACCGAAGTAAGGAACGATGGGGAAGATGAGACTTTATTCCTGGACGAACAATCAGATAGTTGGAACCAATGTCTAACCCAAGAGCTCCAAAATTTAGCCAGTAAATATTTTTAAAGTTTAAATTTTCCTCAATCAATTAAACGATGCATTAAATAACGCTTGGTTTATTTCAATGCTTACAGTGATAAAGAAAGTCAATAGCACTCTAATGAAAATGCTGTCAACTTACACTACCATGAGCGTGCCCTCAAAGAAGAAGACTGAAACATCCACCCAAACGGAGGAGATAAATGATTTATCAGAAGTATCCAAACCCTCAGTGGAAAATCTTGTCAAGACAAACAATACTCCGGTAAGTAAAACACTGCCAGTATTTCATATAAAGTGACAAAAATTATTAAGTAATTGGTGATAAATTTATATAGTGGTACAAGCTCTCCAGCATTCGAAGACGCCGGAACTTACTCCGTCAGCAAACTGATGAA
>JAHZMU010002077.1:0-46870 GCA_027743725.1 Rambutsinella grinnellia | reverse complement strand
TTTTTTCTCTCTCGAGCTTTACGCGAGTGACGCGACCGACACTGCGCTAGAAGCTAATTGTAGCGCTCTCCATTTCCTAATTCCCATATCCCGTCATTGTACAATATCGCTTTTTTATTTCCCCTTTTTAGAATGAAAATGTTTTGAAAACTGTGGATTTTTATTACAAATTTTGTGAGATGGGTGGCGGTTTTACATTGGCGATGAATGGTAATGATTACCTCAGGCAAAGAATTAAAGGAAATTAAATATGCAAAGGAATTTTTTTTTCGCATAGATAATAAATCAGTGACAAACGAAGAGTTTTATTGAGAACCGTATAATAATGTAAATTTAACTGCTATTTGATTACGATTAAACTTTTCAAACGTATAATTTTATCGAAGGCAAATAGTGAATAATTGATACTTTCTTTACAGTTGTAAAAAGCAGTTATCAAGCGTTAACTTGAATTAATTAAAGGCAAGTAGGAGATGGAATAGTTAAGTAATCGAGTTGGAGCTATCTTTAATGGATTGTGAGAAATAATTGGTTAATTAAATCACAGTTTTAGTTTAGTTAATGGATTTGATTTACAAATGCCAATGCTGATTTCCAATATTCAATAAAATGATATTACAGAAACTGGAATGAGGTTTATCGATTTAATTTTAAAAGTCAAGATTTCGCTAAAGACGTTTCCAATTCACTGCATTTTTTCAACCTCATTTAATTTTCTCATCTTACAATTATTATTACGCAATTCGTAGAATGAATCTGAGAAATGAGCTATATAAATTTGTATGCAAAATGAATATTAAATAATTAACTTTTGTAAAACTGCTGGTGTTATTTTTAATTTAAAATAATCTAGAAAAATAGTTGAAGAAAGATACACATTACTTTTATCTATGAGGATGTCTTGCCACCTAAATAGAGTTGTAGTGAAATATTCTACAGCAGAGTGTATTGCGCATAACATTTTTTACCATTTCCGTTCTAATCGTTAAAAAATCTCACAGTTTCACTTTTAATTGAAGTTAAATGTTGAGGTGTCGTTTGTTGAAACTACGTAGGCTATTTTTACGATTGTATGACTGTCTTGCAGTGTCACGTATAAACTTTTTCTCCTGATTTTGCTACAGCGAAGAATAATTGTGTACAAATGAGAATTAAATATAAGAAACCTATTTTTAAAATAATATGGCGCATACAAACATTTTGTAAAGTTGTTTGCAGTCTTTAACAATGCGAATTATTTTAAATATGTGGTGAATAATGATAGACTGACATCTGTTTTAACAAGCTAAATACTATTGTAGATTGGAGTACAAATGTAAAAATCACTTCAAAATTTATTGCGCAATCGGGCTAGGAAATTATATAGATTTTTATTCAGTCCTGTCTCCTCTCATTTGTTTCCTTATTCTTTGCGTATCCTTGATCCGTTGTCGCTTCATCAGACACTTCACGCTCATCGGCATAATGAGAATCTTTATGGAATTTGAGAGAAAGACATGGGGCATAATGATAATGATGCTAGTGCATTGGGAGCCTACAATTTACAAATCTAGAACTTATAATCCATTACATAAAATCATAAATTATTATGCCGTCAATTGTTATTAGAATTTTAACCATGCAAAAAAATCAAAATTGCGAATTACAAAGTGAAGGTCAATATTCTAGAAAAGTATGGAAATAAATATAGTAATTTTGCGAAAACAACGCAGTTCTACTTTCCACTCCCTGAAGATGCATAAATTGTGACGAAATCTTCACGTACAATTTTTATAAATAATCAAATATGTCAATTTGTCCTTGAAACCAGAAAACTACGCGGAAAAAAAGGATTCTTGGATCTACTATTCATGTAAATTATTTCAAACTACATCTTTTGAAGATGTCACTTAAGTTGAGCAGTCGCAACTTTATTTATTTAAAATGTTTAAAATTATATTAAATTACAAACATGTAACCACATTTCTCAAAAGCTCATCAATATTGTTACGCACAATTACAATCTCACAACTTTTTCGCTCAAATTTTTTATCCCAATCTAAAATGAAAACGATACAATACATTATATTTGAACAAAAATACTTTGCTAACTAAAATGTTAAGTTAAAAGTAAATATTATTTTCCATTACATTCTCCTATGCAAAGTATGCCTGCTGTGGGGTGGGTGGTACTTTGTCACGAATGGGATGGGAAGGACTTTGCCCACACTCGCCAATCTGTCCATGAACATTCGTAAGAAGTTGTTACGCATAAATTGCGGATTTCCCCCACTCGGAGAGTGTGGAAGGTAATGAATATGTGGCTTCATTATATCGACGGGAATTTCGTTGAGGTTATTAAAGGCTTTGAGTGGAATGGGGCCTGAAGCCTAGAACAATTAGAAAGAGCTTAACAATGGCATATACTTAGTGATAAATGTAAATAAAAATTAATCTGCTTGGTTTACTGAAGCTTGTGCCATTCCTCTCCCCGATGGCGTTACATAAACTATGATCGGTCCCCCAGCATTTCTTCCAAGTGGAGCTGACCCCGCTGGGGACGGAAATGCTGGGTTATTTCCCACAACTAAATCCGAATCTTGATCACTCATCAACTGCGAAGAAAGATGAGGAGGCATAGCAAGTCTCTGATGGGGCAATGGTGGATATCCAAACGGCATACTTTGAACGGAACCCCGAAACCCAGAACCTTCTGGGGGACCACCCTCTCCTAAGTTACTCGTTGGTGGATAATAATTAGGAAGATTGTTATTAGGATGGTTAATATTCCATGTTGTAGCTGAGCCATGAAAGCTCTCATCGTTACGGTCAGAAGGTGGAGGAGCTAAAACAAATGGAGACTGGAGTGGAGGAGCCATCATAGCCCCTTCCGCTGTGAGGAGAACAGGCTGTCTAAGATTCGGATAAGCAGGATGCTGTTGGAGGAGCTGCGGGTTACTCTGCAAAGCTTTTAAAAAAGCGGTGTTAGCACTATTATTGGCCCAAAGCTGACGATGGTCTAGCTTCCGTTGCTTCTTACGCTTGTCACGACTCTTACGCTTTCCCTTTTTCGTGACAACTTCTTCTTCCTCCTCTGAACTACCCTCATCATCCGCAAATGAATCAGGCGTTAGGGTTGGCGGCATACCGAGACTAATAAATGGGACTGGAATTTGTGATTTGGGGGGAATAGTTGATTGCGTCATTAAGAGTGGATGAGGCTTGAAATCGAGTTTGTGTGAACCAACCCAATAGTCATCGCTGCCTTCTGTTGGCAGTGGAATATCCTTCTTTTTTGACATTATCTCTTCCTATTTAAATAATTAAGAATGAAATGGCTTATTTAAAAACTGTTAGTGCTTAATTTTTACATGGTTAGTTGGGCTCTGTGAGAAATTTCCAATTTTCTCTTCCGTCTTCTTTGCCTTCGCTCCATTTGGCAGACTTATTAAGATGACACACAAGAGAACTGGAAGCACAGAGATCACTCGTCTCCTCCTCTCCACAATGCTAACCATCACCAACTTTTCCTCGCGACATTTAAAACCTGACATGTTACTCCGAATACGCACACTTCCCGAATACATCTTCACACCTCTGAAAACAAATTTTATATATCAACTCCAAGCTAATTTTTAAACCAGAAGGCTCTTCAGAAGAACCCACATTGTTGAATAATTACGATAGTTCAAAACAATTCACTCTTACCCTCAGAAGTTGTTGACGACTTTTGTACTGCTATCCCAAAGTGAAATATTTGAAATTGTTTAGAGCTCACGTTATGTCGTGTGCCTCTTTATTACTTAATTTTTACCATCAGCCCCACCACAATTGCCAGGTTAAAAGTAAATTGGTACGTTATTATGAAACCTCGTATAAAACTCTTCCTCTGCTTCTGCCATAGTTTCACTGACACATGACTAGTGTCACTTTAGTGGCATTTTCCCTTTCGAAAACGCACGTGCCTGTCAACCAACGAGAGGGGAAGGGGGAAGGAGTAAAATTTTTAGGGGAAGGAAGTCATTGTCTCAATGCGGTTATGTTGTGTGGTGTGATCCTCACAATATTACACCGAGAACAATTAAATCCATTTAAATTAATGCAAATATGCAATTTTTAAAGCAATTTTGTCGCATTCGTGTCTACATTTAAATATCATTAGGTAAATACTGATTAAAAAGCGGATTAGGAAAATATGACGAGGAATGGGGAACGGGTGCGCTTAATGGTCTGCGTAAAGTATCATTGTTGACAGTCTGATTGTTTACTAAGAAGATACTGAACATATTATTGTTTGATTGTGATTGGTAATGAGTGAGAGCTCACGCACACGTTCCTTAAAGGAACTTTTCTTACATAAGTTGTGTACTTGTTAACATTATGTAATTTTTTCAGACTAGTTTCCTCTCTTAATATCCCTTTCTAATACCATTTTGTCTCGAGATAATTTGCTATTCAAATGCTTGTTATATGATATGATAAATTGGTTTGTTTGGTTTGATGAATTTTATATAAAGTTATGTTTAATTGTTTGAGATTGTAAAGTATTTTGTAGTAATTACAATGATGGGATAGCTTGCGCAGGAATTTAAATGGCAAAATGTTGTTAACAGAAGTGAGCCGAAATGCTACTTAAATTCGAGGAAATTGACAGTTCAAAATCGTCATAATTAGTTTCGAAAAAGTGAATTAGTGCGTAGCGGTATGAGATACTTGAGAGGGGAACTTTAGTTGAGTAGTTTTTACTTTTTGAAATTTGAAACTTTGTTTTCCACACTTGTCTCCCAACTTAAAAATTTCAACTGTGTCTCGAGTACGTGGGAGTGGGAACTGTTGATCCCAATTTGTTAGAAAAATGCCTATAATTATTGACATGACATATATTTCTGATTTCATAACAAAAGCCTACGACTATATAAACAGAAGGGTTCACAAGGAAGCTATAAATGTATCCTTTTAGCCCGTCATTGATATTAAAAAGTGAAGAAATTAGTTTAAAACCACTAGGTTTTGATTTAGAAAAATGACTTATGAAAAATTAAAGCTAGCGTTGTTAATAAAACAATTCATTTCTCTTCCTACGACTCAGAAAATAAAAGTGGAAGTGACTACGAAATATTCGAAGGTAATAACAATACCTTATCACCAACCTTATCAACAAAATTAACCTGTATTCGATTACGACAAGAAATTAATGTAACAAAACGATCCATTTTCTGGTTATTTAATAAACGCTTTTTGAATTGTTGAATTATCTTATGATTTATGACACTTATGATTACACCTAACCAACCAATGACATTTGAAATGAAGAATTATGTGGATTATATTGCGAAACTCTTTTATTTTAAGGAAAACATTAATTGAACCAGTTGACTATAAAAACCATCATATCGCACACGAACCAAAAAACGAAATTGGTTATTTTTTTACAAAAATTCTCTCCACCTCTAACACACACAACTACATACTCTTGTGGTTTCATAGATATTTTTTATACAAGTGCAACCTCCTCCATCCCAAAAGAATCAAAGTCATCCCATTTTTTCCTAACACCTTAAACAATTAGAAGAAATTTGTCTTGCTCTCTCAAATATATTGATATGTGAAAACTAACAGCTCTCTTAAACTTCACACACTTCCCATTTTACATCAGTCAGGAAAAGAAAAGTAAAAAATTTAAGAAAATTTATACACAACAAAAAAAAATGCTTTCAAAACATCTTCAATGTTAACAAGTGTAACATGTTATTTACTTAGAACTATTTACATTTAAACTTCTTTTGTCAAAATTATTTTTAAAAGAATATTTTACTACGTGTAATTAATATACTGCGCATCTAGATAAAGAGTCGAGGCTATTTCGGCTCTAAACATATTTTCATAGTTTATTTTCGCACTTATCGATTTATTATCCTTATCAAGCTATAAAATAATAGTATTATCCTCTCGGATTTGTATAAAAGGGCTTGATAATTCTTCTCTGGCTTACTAGCATTAATGCTCATTCTAACGGAAAGAGGAATTTTGGGCGAGACTGGGTGAATCTCTCAATTCTCTCGATACTGATGAGTTAGTTTTTAACACGTTGTTCTCTCTTGTGAAAAGTGCTTGGCACGATCTGTTAACTTTGAAAAGGGCTTACTCATCATCACATATCATCAGTATCACTTTTTTCTCATTCTTTCTCTCGTAACAGTCAGTGAACTTGAATACGGAAACTGAACAACAATAATAATTGGTTTGTAATGTTCCTTGAAATAGTTGAACAATATGATTACATGAGGATGCCTCAAAGCTAAAAATATTTTTCTAGAAGAAAAAAGTTGAAAGTAAAATTTAAAATTGGTCTATTCGATAAAAAAAAATAAATACTCGAGTATTATCTGGTTGATTGCAAATAAATTCAAAACCTAAAATATTATTTAAAAATTAGAGTCTATATGGAAATGGTTTTGCGTCTTCAGGGCCAAATCTAAATGTCAAAGGTGATGAAAATGATCTAGTATTGAAAGTTCCTTCTTTCTTGAAAAAGTTGAGCTTTTTATCTCGCCTTGCGAAATTCTGTTTTTTCGTACGCGGACTATGCAAAGGGTCCTTGATCATGAAGGCTGCATTCGTTGGATGAATTATTACTAGGTCGGAGTTGGAGTTTCTTGGAGTTGGATGTGGATTTGGTGCGGGTCTGAAATCTTCGTAATCTTTTGTTAAATAGTCTCTTTGGAATGCCTTTGGTTTGTTTGAGATTTTCTCTTCTTTGAGCCTCTTTGGTTTAATGATTTGAGCGCGGTCATTGGATGGAGAGGGAGATTGATTAATATCTTCGTTGTCATCGGATTGGATGATTTCTGCAATATTATTCTTATATCTTTTTGGAGCGGGCGAGGGAGCAGGTGCATAGGTGGGTTGAGCTGGTGCGTAGGTGGGTAGAGCGGGTTGTGTAGATTGAGCAGGACTTTCAGTTTGAACTTTGACTTGAATTTCGGGATTGAACTTTTTCTTTGGATTTGGGCGAAGCTTTCTCTCATGATAGGGATAGACTGGAGTTGGTCTACCTTCCTTCTTGAGAAATTTATTGTGTCGTGTCCACTCTGTCATTTTCCGAAGCTTTTCAACAATCGGGCTGATATTGGGGCCTGGCGTGGCTAAAGCTTCTACAGCTTCTGGAGGACTAACAAGCATTGTGGCTGATGTCGACATGTAAATTGGAGATGGAGTTGTCACTTCATGTCTATTCTCTAATGTAGATGAGTCATAAGTTTGATGGTGACTTGAGACAGAGACAGACCTCTGGTCTAAATACGGTTGGGGCAATTGTGGTCTTGAAGGAAACTCGGGGAAACGCGATCCTAACGAGTTTGGTATATATTTTCCAGTGTAATGCGTGGGAGGGCTATAATAAGAAGGCTTTGGGGTATTTATATCTGGATCGAAATGGAAGTTATTTATTGTCTTTTTCGCGACAATGATTTTCTGTGGTCTTGCATCCAACTTTCTTGCTTGCGCATACTGCTCCCGGTACACTCTGTATTGGTCTGGATTCGTAAATTTTAGGAAGAGTGGAAGCGGACTCCAGTTTATTCTATGAGAGCCTATCCATAATGATTCTGCTGGTTCCATACTTTGCGCCTATTAATAAATTTTAAAAATAGCTTAAAAAATATAACTCCCTTCTAATCTAAATTAGTAAACTCACCTCACTCGCCCCCGTCGTAGCTCCAGGCGGATTAATCAAATAAATTCCAGGCTCACCATAACACTCTTTCACAACAACACTCAACACAAACCCCCAAATAAGGACCTTCATTTTGTCATTCATTGTCCCACTCCTTCTTCTCCTCCCAAAGCTTAAAGATGTTCACAGTTTGCACAGAGAATTCGCACTGTCTCCTTATCTTTCCGCCAACCTTCCTCAAAGTCAAATCCTCGTCATAGCTGACAAATAAGGGACAAAAAATAAGTTATTACAACTATATAGCAAATAATATGATAAGCTCACAATGAAATCACTCGCGCTTGAAATGCAGACAAAAAACAATCAATTGTTTACAGCAGAATAAATCGCAGCGTAAAAAACAAAAATCAAGTCATACTATATCTTCCTCAACCACTGTCCCTTTTCATACGGTGGGGGCACGAAACCTATTAAACTATTAATAATGTCCTTTCTACTTTTTTTCTATAAATTTATAGAAGAAAAAATCTATTTATTTAGCACTACTCGATTCTTTCCTCTTCTAATGATTTCCGTTTTCGTAACTATATTTCTAATACTTCAATAATAAAAAATTAGCTGTTATAAAATCAATTCACCTTTTTATAATTCCGCTGAGCAAAAAACGACTCTGATTCTTTTCTCATCTAATGATTCACAGCAATTAAATTCTTTTTATAATAACTGTTATAATTCCATTCTTACAACAACAATTGGACTTGAAAAAACTCTACAATTTTTATTGTTTCTCAGTGAAAATGAAAATGACTCGAGAGACTTCTTGAAGAGACCTTCTACGTATGTATGCGGTTAGCTAATAGATTTAAATCACACGTTTTCTTTCCTAATTGTTACTGAAGGTTTTACACCTTTTCCCTCCCTCTGGCATAAGACAATTATATCTAGAGTGACATTTGAACTATCTCTTTTCACAAATTGACAAATGTCAACTTAATTTTTTAGAAAAATACAGAAGCGAAGCACACTGCCGATAATTTGTAATGTAAATTGGCTAAATAACTGAGAAAATTTATGAGACAATGCCATTTGTTTATTGAGAGAGAGATATCATGTACCCCTCTTTTTGGGTTACACAAGAACAAAACGTGAACATCAACTTTCCATTTCTTTTTTCCAATTAAATGGTGACCATTGACAAGGAATTTGTGATTAGAAATATTTAAACCATTATCGCAGTACAATCACAGATATTAAAACACTATCTTTAACTATCATTAGCCGATCTTTTTAACAATGAAAAATATTCTGTACGAGTTTAATATGACGTGCTTGAGTATGGAGTGTTGCGCAGGTTTAAACTTGGCTGGTTAGTACTTCCGTTAAAAACAATGTCTTAAATCACTATTTAATTTTGATGAATCGATTAGTGATTAAAAGGATATGAAAGGTTTTATCAATGAAACTTGCTCGAGCGAGCATTCACTTGACTTATTGGCAGGTTTATGACGAGATTATGTAAAAAAAAAAGTTTAATGAATGGAATTCCTCTAAACTCACTTACTTATCAAACTCCTGCCAATTATCAAACTCCACAACAGGAACTACCAACAAGGTTGACGGTTCGTGCTTTTTAACTTAACAATCCGTGAATACTATTTCAAAAGGGTTTAATTGTCACCGTAATTTTTTACGATTTTAAGTAACTCCAACCCCAAAATAATATGCTATACACAAGAGTGCGCAAACATGAAATGCAATCACGAGATGGGATGTGCCATTAAGAATCGAAAATGATCGTAATGGGAAGAGGAAAAGGGGTGCGTAGAATATTGATGCATAATAATAGACACAGTTAGGCTATTTTTATTTAAAAAGTTGAAATAGATTAAATCATTAAGGAAAATAGTATGTATGAATGGCTGCTTCGATAAATTGAGGTTTATCAATACCAAAGCCCTTAAAAGTGTAACCCTTTCAGTTTCTAAACAGATCGAATTGAATGAAAGGAGTAGCCCAAAATATGAGTAAAAATTTACTCCTCCCAAATAATAATTGCAGTTAGCGTGATATGAAGAGGAGTAATAGCGTTAATGGTAGGAGCAATTTTAATTTTAATAGTATTGAAAACCTTAGTGTTACGGTCATAGTCAGAGTAAATATCGAGATGAGTTAGGCAAAATGGTGATGATGAGGTATGCGGTAGTGAGAAAAATATAAAACACGGAAAATAGTTTAGGGGTGAAAAAATGTGTGAAGTAGTTAATACGAGAGATTTTTTAGATTTGATTAAAAGTGTTAGAATAGTTTTTTAGGTTTAATGGGTACAGTTTGAAGAGGAATTTTAAGGCACGGGTTGCATTTTAAGGGATTGAAAGTACGATTGTCCGTTTCAAGGTGAGGATTTAAGGGGAATTCATACGTAAATGATTTTATGGGATGTACATGAAATGATTAGAATCTATTGAATAGGTTAATTAAGAAGGGTGGGGCAGTGATAAGATACATTTTTAATTTTTGATGCTGAAAGTGAAATAGCCCAATTAAGGGCTCTTTTAATGTAACCCTTTCAAACACCCCGATTAATTTAACCCCGAACATTAACTTAAAGTCTATATAGATTTACAGGACACATTTTAGCTATAATGATTTTAATTAAGTACCAAAAGACAACATCCATTCATCATATCAAGCTCAATTAAACTCGTAAACATTCAATTTTTGAACAAATATCAGATCTTGATTACAATTTTTACAAGTTTAAGCTTTTTTAATAATTGATAAGCTATTTATTAATCTTATCTAATTTAAATACATGTACATTAAAAATAACCTACTAATTTCACTAATCAGTCTATAACCGCACATTTTACTTTGCAGTTTTGTTCTCAAATTATTAATCTAATAAAAAGTAATGAGAGCTCCTATGAAAAAAATTCTCAAAACTTGGCCTAGTTGGTATTTTTAGCCTTGTTGCCAGTTGTAACCACCTTGATTAGAATTTGAAGTCATGCTTTGGATCTGGACTGGAGGTGCGTAGGACATCATCCCTCCAGTTATTGGCATATAGCTAGTGCTCGGCGCTGGGACCGAAGCAGGAGCATAAGTATTTGATGGAGGGGCATTGTAGCTATTGTCTACCATGGCATTGACGTCCGGCATGGAGGCAGCAAATGGAGGTGTAAAGCCAGCGTTATTGCTTCCAGGGCTGGAATATCCACCCGTGCTAGGAGCGGAGTACCCACCCATGCTTGGAGCAGAGTAACCACCCGTGCTAGGGGCAGAATAGCCGCCCGTGCTAGGGGCAGAGTAACCACCCATGCTAGGAGCAGAGTATCCACCCGTACTAGGAGCCGAATATCCACCCGTGCTAGGGGCAGAATACCCACCCATACTAGGAGCGGAATAACCGCCACTGTTTCCGCCACTGTTTCCTCCACTATTTCCCCAGCTTGCACCACCTCCCCCGCCTGAGTAGCCACCCGTGCTAGGAGCAGAATACCCACTGCTGCTTCCTCCATTATTTCCCCAACTACCACCTCCTCCTCCGTTGTTTCCACCACCCCAGCTGCCTCCATTATTATTGTTTCCGCCGCCGCCACCGCCACCACTACCCCAACCTCCTCCTCCCCCTCCGCCGCCATTATTGTTTCCTCCTCCTCCCCCTCCGCTACCCCATCCTCCGCCATTATTATTGTTATTGTTGTTGTTATTTCCTCCATTCCCCCATCCACCTCCATTTCCACCACTGGATGATTCATACCCGCCTCCTCCTCCACCTCCACCCCCACTTCCGCTACCCCATCCACTGCCTTTGTTTCCTCCAGAATCTCCTCCATTACTCCACCCACCGCTATTACTCGATGAGCTTGACTTCCAACCAGAACCTCCATTGGCCTTTGCTTCAAGAATTCCTCCGACACCTAAATTATAACAATTTTGTTATTTTCTCCGCTCCGCTTTCTCCTCAAAAAAAGCTTCTACTAAACATTCAAACTAGCAAAGCTTCAAGCAGAAATACATAAAAATAAAATTTGCATTCTACCATATATTTAGAAAAGCAGTCATTATTAATGACTCATTAACTACAATTCGCAATGCTCTACATTTTATCTAATTTTAAATAAATAATTAAAATAAATAATTATTACCCTTTACCCCTTCAACTTGTTCACATTTATTTGTACTTTGTTGCAGCGAATAACTATTCGTCAAAAATGTCACACTGTTCATCACAAATGTTCACTACATAATTTCTCTTTGCTATTCTAAATACATATTAATTGCGTCATCGTCCAATCGTCAATAAATAATTGTCAAATAAATAAATACTTGGTCACAATTACGAACATGTCTCACACGTACCCCACAAAAAATAAATTACTATTCTCAAAAATTATAGCGCATTTGCAATTCCCGTTATTAGACAAGAAAAACCTTTTGCGACAGCATTGACGAATTGGCCAAAGCCTTCGATTTTATTCGCAATCTTCCTTGCAGTGGACCGTTTGGCACTTCGAACCGCAGTTTGAATCCCGTTCACTGTGCTCTGCACCGATTTGATCTTTGTTGTTACGATATCCACAAAAACATTTGCAAGACCCTATAAAAACCAACCAATATTAGAATAAATAAATCTCTTTTTAAATTAAAATAATTGTTTTACATTATCATTATTATTCCCTCCTGACGCAGCCCCCTCCGGTCCCCATCCATAACTATCTCCCGATCTACTCGTCGAAGTTTCAACATTCGATGCTGCAGTGACGGGTTCGGTTGTCTCCTGAATTTTCTCAATCTTTTTTGTAGTCGCAATCTTCTTTGGTGTTGGTTTCGGAGGCTGTGTTCTTGGCGGTGGTGGTGGAGGAGGAGGAGGAGGCTGAGTTGTTCTTTCCTGCCTCCCCTCCGGTGGTAATTGGGATGGATCTCTAACAGCTCCGTATGGACTTCCTGTCGACCCATATCCAAAGGTTGGGGTTATGGGCGACTGCGTAACTATATTCACGTGGGTAGGCCCTGGTCTCACTGCCGTTACTGCAGTCCCCGTACTAGCTCCTGTTGGTCCATTATTATAACGGTTGTAGTTGTTAAAGTGATGGTGAGCGAATGCAACAGGAACTGCTCCAGCGGATGGTGAACTCGCTGCTGCCGTGCTACCCGGTCCCCCTCCAGTAGGTCTCCCTCCAGTAGGTCTGAATTGCTGCCCTTGATTGTTTTGATTATTATTATTGAAGCGATTATTTCCCCACGGGATTTTGTTGGGGCTTTTTGGGTCGAAGCCAGTTGGAAAAGTATTCGTTGGCTGCTGCTGGTTAAATTGCTGATTATTATTATTTTGGAATTGTTGTTGCTGCTGTTGATTGTGATTCTGGAATTGCTGCGACTGTTGTTGATTATTATTAAAATTTTGATTGTTTTGGTTTTGATTGTTCGGATTAATCTGAACTAAATTTTGCTGATAATTTTCCTGCTGCCTCGTGTGCGTGTTTGTATTAAAATTGTTATTAAACTGTTGTGGCTGATTATTCTGATTGTTATTCTGATTCTGATTTGGCTGCGCACTATTCTGACTGAATGAAATGGAAGCTCCAACGGTTGCCGATGCTGTTGTCGGGAAATTACTATTTTGGTTGTTGTTGTTATTATTATTGAATCCCGTCATCATTGGACTATTCATTCCTACATTACTACTTCCGGTGAGTGTGGTCGGCTTGTGTGTAAACGTTTGTTTGCTGTGACTGTGTATATTGCTAACAATGTTGTTTGGACTTGTTCCAACCGTATTCATCTGTATCGGTGGTGGAGGGGGTGGAGGATGCATATTCCTCCCTTTAAACCCTATATGATTACTGTTCGCTGTACTACGGCTAGTGAATCCATTGCCTAATAGAGAAGTATCAGGAGTATGAAAATTGTGATTGTTAACATTAAGCATGTCATTATTATTGTGATTATTGGTAGAAAGATGGTGAACCATAGGGAGATTCCCACTTGCAAAAGTATTAAAATTATCCGCGTAACGTTTCTCGTTACGGTCATTGTAAATAAATTTCGTGGTGAAAGGTGAATTGGAAGTAATACTAAGCATGGAATTTGTGCTTGTATCAGGGGAAGTGAAAATGGGTGTGGTTATTAAAGGTGTGGTTGTGGTATAAGTGGTAAATGTAGTATCTACGGGTGGCGTTAATACTGTCGTTGTACCTAAAGTTTTGTATGTAATTGGGGGGACGAGTCCATTGGATAACCCAGTAGCATATCGACTCCCTTCTCGGCGATTCTTAAAGTTTAAGATTGAAGAAGCGGAGGAGACGAGTGGGGTTGAGGTGTAGCCAGGGCCTATGTGATTTGTTATGGGGAAGGTTACATGATAATGCTGAAAGGGAAAGAAATTATTAGCTTTTTGACACTGAACTCAATTATGCACTTTTTAATCACGAGATGCACTTACGCCTTGTCTCCTTGCAAGATATGGAGAGGTTTGGGTCACCAGAGATATCAGAATGAGAATCACTTGAAGGACACGAAAAACTTGAACCTTCCTCAGTCTCACATATTTTAACATCATAGTTTTTTGATGCACTCCCATCATCCTTTGAACCATCAGTGAGATTAGTTGTGGAGCCACCTAATGAGGGGCCTCCGCCATTTAAGAAAATCTTCCAAAATTTTACACTCTTCCGGCTCAACTCCACTTGAAGGTACATTTGGCCACAAATGGAGGTCACCAAACTGGTGCATTTAGGATGAGTAAAAACATTCAAAGCGTAAAGAAAAGAGAAGTGAATTCTTTAAAGAGGAAAACAAACGCTATTTTTGTCAAGAGTCAAAGCTACGCCGTGAGTCAGCTTTGCTCACACTTCAACTTTCACTTTCTCCCAAATGGGACAACAGAATTCTTTTATCTTTTCACATAATTTCGCGTTTATAAAATTTGCTTAATCCATTTTATTTAAGAAGATCACCAAAATCACTTTTCCTTCAAATGATTTTAAATATTCGGTAACTAAATGTCCACTTTCCAATAAAAATTCCAAATGCGTTATTAGTCAAGGCTGATTATTTATTCAATCATTTTCCGAATTCGGTTTCCTTCCTTCCAAGAAAAAATTATATCATAGCTATTCAGCTATACATTCCAAGCACTAGAACAATCCATCCTGCCTTCCCTCTCTAAAAGCACTGAAGTGTCCACCCCTTCCCCTTGCTATTATACAGTTTGGTATGTCGAAATTTGAATATGCGTGTGAAGAGATAATTCCGATATGAAATTAGCTAGTTGGCACTTCATTATTAAAAAATTGTATTTGGACACTCGACGCACAGGTCATGGTATCTATTTTTTCTCTTAAACACAGCTCATCACCAACCGATTTGCGATCAAGGAAGGTACTGACTACTTCAATAGCATTATACGACGATATGCCATTAAGAACATTTTTCCGTGTCACGTCGAAACGTATATCAATTCATGTAAAGCAGACCTCCTTTGAAGACGTTGACTATACATAAACTTTTCCTTTCTTTGTACAGGTCACAACCCCCAAGTGCTTATCCATATACGCGTATGATGATAAGCTAGAGGCTAAGTATTTCTTAAGCCTTTAGCTCGTTACAAGATCACAATAAAACAATCATTGTTTGTCACACTGCTTATTAGTGCCTACGCGTTTTACAATCTTAATTACAACAAAACTATAAAAAAAACTAGTATTTCTACCGTTTAAACTGAGAATCTGGGCCAGAGTGAGAGAAACGATAAAAAGGGATTCGCATTCTAACAATAATAATTAGAAATAGCAGATGAGTACGGTGGGAAAAGTATCTGTAGAGAGCGGAAGTTATAGTTGAGAAGTACTTCCTATCATATCATCGTCATGTCGAACGCGTCGACTCGATACGTTTTAAATGCAGTTTATATTTAGCCGATAAAACGATAAAGCACTTGTTGGTTAGTAGGTATAGAGGGAAAAAAGCTCGGTGAAAAATTGCTTAGGATAGGGGAAAGGTTTAATATATTTGGGTTCAAGTGTGTCATCCCCGATAACTCTGAACCAAGAAGGGTTGAAGGGGAAAGGGGAGATATTGAGGGAAATGTTCTCACAATTAATAATCTTCTTAAATGGATATGTGCACGAGCTCGAATAATATTTTCCTTCAACACACAAAGCAACGAACTCTGATTAGTCAGAAGGTGTGTGAGTTGAGAAGAGTGAGAGTAATTTTTCCACCTCGATTCACTTTTCTTCATCCGATGCGCAAAAAGGCAAAACGTTTAAACCGAGAGGGAGGAATTTAATTATAAAAATGTTTTCTTCACTGATTACATTGTCGTTTGTCATGATCTTGCTCTGCATTCGTCTCTCGCATGGGGTAAATGAGTGAGAAAAAATTTGTAAAAAGTAAAAGCTACTATGACGGTGGTGAGTGTCGACCTTCTTATTTGTGGGGGATGATGATGATTTATTTTTAAATGGATGGGGAAAAGGATATATGTAGCGTGTGGGGTGCTTGTTTCAAGGAGAGAAATAAAAATGTCATGATTTATGCCATATAAAGTTGAGCTAAATGAAGGTTAATACGAGTCCAATTTAAATTCACTTTCAATCGTAAAATTTATGTGAAATGATTGCCTGATGAAATTGATTACACATTTTTCATGCCAAAACGGATCGGAAATAAAGAGATATATGTAGTTGACATGATATAATATGGCCAAGTGAAAAACGCTTCAAATTACGCCATTTTGTAATAGAAAATATCTCCTGCAATTTATAATGTCACTTTGAAAGCTTCACCTTTGCAAATAATTCTACTCTCGCGGAAACAGATTAAATAAATTAGTCTGATTTGCCAATTGCATTTAATAAATGCGATAAAATATTTAAATAATTGAAACTTTCCTAATTGCTGTGCACACACTTATTACTTCGATGGATATGATTGTTTTGAAATGCAGAAATAAATATTTAATTATCACATGCATTTAGCAATCCAACTTATTTCCAATCTAATCTTAATTTTCTTTTAAAACAATTAACTTTTTTATTCCTTTATAATAAGCAAGAGTTAAGTAATCAATCAAAAGGATATAAAATTGATTTAACAATTTAACATTTTCTCCATCTTGATAAATAAAATTGCAAATATATTTGGAAATTTGCGCATTTTTGCACAGCCAGCATTCTTTCGTCAAATTATAATAAAAGGGCATCTCGCAATCAATCAATTCCCTATCGGGGTTATAGGTTGACTAGTTGACGCCTGAATTAATCGTAAAACCTAATTTTTACTAATAATGGTTCAGTTGACATTAGATTAAGATCTCAATTTGTGACTCAACATCATTTAAAAAAGTGTGTTTACGACTCATCCAAATAACGGAAGTTGGGCAAGTGATAGAGAAAAAAATAGAATTTCTCAAAGCTAATTTAATCCTCCCTCGAGTAAATAGGGAGAGTGACAACGACAACTAACGACAGCATTTCTATACTCTGATAACCATCTATATTAATAATTGTGCTAATAAAATCAAATTTAATTTTAACCTGCAATACATTAAACAAGGAAGTTATATGTATAATAGTTTAGTTATTTTTCTTTCGTACACCTTTTGTTTGCCACTTTCGAAGCGCATTCGTTTTCTAGAAAACCATCAGGATCGAGTGATTATAGAGTTGAAACGCACCTTAATTAGCTATCCCTTGTCTCACCTCTGTCATAAATTATTTTGCCTTTTTGCTATTGCTATTTGCTCATCGCCAGCCTCCCATTCCGCATTTCAAACAATGCTAACTTTTCTATAAAAAATGGTCTGAATATTCCATATCTCGATCGTTATTATTTTACCATTATAGAATTTATATTTAGAAATAGTTCAGCTATTTACTTGTCTTCTAAGACCAATTTTTTATGATTTCATAATCCGGAATTGGTATTGCAATGTTGCCTCATATTTTATAGGGGGCACTTTATGCAGATTTGCCGATTCATCTCTTTACCAAGAAGTGTCACAAGTCAGACAGGAACAAACAGAGAGGTGCGCAGTATAACTTTCCTGATAAATATTTCAATATACATTTTCCTTGAGCTTTGCCAAAGTACCTTGAAACGAAAAAATTAATTGAATAGCTAGACAAACACCCAACATAAACCTGATATGATTCAAAACTAATTGGCTACCTAAACTATTGCTAATTAACATGGTTGTAAAGTGATCCCATGAATGGCTTTAATCGCATTACATCAGAGTCCAATTCATACTTGCTGAAGTGCTCTTCTCACTCGTGAGCAATCTGACATTTACGCAAGTTAAGTAATTTTAAGTCCTATGATTAATCAGTAAAATGTGCATGACTCTTCTCCTCTCATGCGAATGCTAAAAGTGACTCATTAAACCTTTTTTCTTTTATTGATTACCACTAATTTTTCTCTCCTTTGAAACAAAAGCATGCGATATTTTTTCCCTGAGAAATTGATGTCAGCAATGCAACGACATGCGATACGAGAGTGATAAAAGGATAAAATCAAGCAGGTCAGCTAGCTAAAACTAGAAAATACAGAAAGGGTAAATTTTGCAAAGGTTTTGCAGAGATATGATAGTGCTGATGACATTTCTAGTGAGTATGTAAAGTGACCTGATTTTACGCAGTAAAACTGATTGCTATTGCTCTACTGTGTAATTAAAATAAGTTGCGAGTTATCAATTATTAGCGAGTAGGAAAATATTGTAAAATATTTTATTTTTTGAAATTCTTTTAATGCAAATCCCACACTTGGCGATATGAAAAACTTGTCGGGGCTGATGATACGAGGATGTCATGTCGTATGCTGACAGACCATAAGGAAACCATCAATGTTGCGTATCCAGCGCTGTCTTTGCATCTTTATCGCATACTCCATTGTGAAGCTTTGTCATATCTAAAAAAAGGTAAAAGTTTGGTTAATTTCAAATAAAAATACTGAAAAAATAATAAGAACTAACCTGGATATTCATGCGTTTGTGCGCACTTGAACACACACATATTGCCGTATGTGATCCCATTTGATCCACAAACTGGAAAGTAATGTCTTGGACAGATGCAGACATGAGGTGGTGCTTGGTTCTCAACTTGTTCAGGTTGGTCAGCCTTGAGATCAGCCTTTAAATCTTTTAGTTTTAAACTTTTCTGAAATTACAAAATAAATTAGACAATTTATTTAAATTTAAGGTAAACTCTTTCCTACCTTCTTATCCTGCTTGAGTCCCTTGCGATGAAATTTCTTTTGGCATTTAACAGGTCTCAAGTCCGACTCTGGATTTTTCATTCGTATGCATTGAATCTCACACTTGTTATATCTCTTTCCATCTGTCCCACAAATTGGTTTTTTCGTTTTAAACTCTTGAAAGAACCACTCCTTCCCTTCTGGCCCTTGATCGGTAATAATTTGTCTAACAATTTTATAATAGAGGGCTTCCGGATCATTACAATCACACATAGCATCTACCTCAACAGTAGCCAGTGCATCGTCTACATGATCTTCTGAATCATCTAAGACGGGAGTGGATGAAATAAGAATAAAATTTATGGAAAGAAGTATTACGACGTAAGATAAGCTTTTAGATATCATTTTAAATCGATGATATGTGACGCGTTCTTAAATATAATCTAAAGAGCAAATTCTGCTTGAAAACTATTTCCAGAGAAATTTGCGCAGTAGAATCTAATTTTAAAAGCAGGCTTCTACGCTGGAGTGGAATGAGCAAATATCATATTTAATCCAGCCATATATATTTGGGCCGCTTATCAACATATTTATCAATTCATTATCTGATATGTGAGTTATGAGCATATATTTTTCCGCGAAATTTTTCCCAACGCTTAAAACTACTTGAACCCGAAACCTCCCGGTTCTCCCCCCAACTCAAATTTGCTCAGTTAATTAATGAATGGCCATTGTAAAAACTACTTTACTTCTGGGAACATCAAATGTTCGCTTTAAAAATACATGAGCGGATATCCTACTCTGATTTTATTCCCAGAATGATCATGAACGACCCAGTCTGATCACCACGCATCATCTGAATGTTAAAATTAGTGTGAGCAAAACTTAAATATCTAAAGATTAAGCCGAAACGAAGGTCATTGATATTTACACTTGATTACAAATGTAAAATTAAATGTCATTTGCAAATGACGCTTTATCAATAATCAGTTTATTTTGCTAAATGCACAAAAAATTAACGAGTTGTTTACCGGTAATTTGCGTATTTCAAGTATGATAATGATCAGAATTAGACAATGTTACTTAAACTATTTAAACAAGAAAGGGAAAGTGTTGAGTCATGATAGAAACTTAAGTGTACGTGTTCAACAATCAATGGAATTTACAATGGATCTATTTGACATTTGTCATTTCGTCAACGGTTCAAAATTCAAGTGTTATTCCGTAAATATATTCCTCGAAAATTTACTTGAAAAAGGTTCAACATTTCTCAGATTTGTCAATGATAATCTTTATTGACATATTTCAGGGAAGTTTTGGTAAAAACAAGCGTGTGTATATTCCAGAAGTGATAACTTTTGCGTATGAAACAATTCTCATGCAGTTCCTTATTTTTCTCACTTTATATAAACCATTTCATGTATATCTAGACTTGGTTAGCATTTGGGAAAAATTTTGTTTGGGAAAAGGTAAAAAGGCAGTGACCTAAAATCGCTCTTTCTCCAGCGCTGCTTTGCCTCACGTGAGATTTTGTAAAATGTAATTAGTTTTAATGTAGCCCATTCATGAAATGCTATTCATTACCTTATCGTTTAATTAACCGTTTGACATAAATTAAGTATCGCATAAAATAATTATATGTTTGGGTTGTTGTTGAGAATAGGTTGTGGAAATGTGGAAATGAATGCGCATTTCATTTCAAACTAGTTTTGCTATAAACTGTTATTTGATATGATGGTTGAAGCTTAAGCAAAAGTATTTTTAGTTATATTTGCTGGCCACACCGCCATCAATAAATAAGAGTGATAACTCCCCTACAAGAGAAAAATAGGTAACAATGGACGGATAAAGGAAAATTAATAGTAGTTGTCTTCATTGAAATAGAGGATGTTGAATGGCGTCTGCGCGTTCAATAAAAAAAGGAAAAGTTGTAGGAAGCAACTAATTTTTTTGTAATTGCCAACATACAAGTTAAATTGGCTTTGAGTTAACTCTCAGCTTTTTTCTCACGGGTTTACCGTAATGGATTGGATGTATGAGATATGTATAAAATAACTGCATTAATATGTCATTACTCGATTAATATGTCATTTTTCTTACAATGTTACAGGACTTTTATTAATTTAAATATAAATTGTTTGTGTGTTAATTGGGACGCTGAAAGCGTTGATTATTTTGAGAATCGATGCGGGGAAAGTGAATGGTACGGGTTTTCGCAAAGCTCGAGAAATATGTGGGTTAATGCATGGCCAAGATGAATTAATCGATAATTTTTTGCGTGTAAAGCCACCACCATATGTGGGCTAGAAACATTCACTTATATTTCCAAAATGTATTCCAGCTCTAAATACATTTATGAAATAGTAATCGACTAACGCGAACAGCGTTTGAGATGCCACTAGGTTTTTATTGAACAAATAGCCTTGGCATTCCTTAATTAATTTTTGTTGAAATAGTTAAAAAGTTTAATGAGATGAAGTCGTACTGTGAAGTCCGATTTCATTTCCAACTTTTGCTCAAATTACTTGTTTTAGAAGTACTCTTTGTTGGCGCCTTTGGGAAAAAGCAAGTCGCCGTTTTATACGATGATTATCATCAAAGAGGTTTACTACTTTTACTTGTTGAATTTATGCGAATAATTTTCATAATTTGACTTTTATTTTTCAGGAAGTTCACAAATAATGGTGTTCGAAGGGTGCCAGAATATCCCTTCTGAATTCAACGATAAAACGTCCTCGCTTGACACTCAAAGTAGCTGTGTCCGTCTTTATGAGAATCGGTGCTGTCAAGGAAGAAGCATAGAATTGCCCCAGGGGTCGCATGCCGTACATGACTTGTACAATTCAGAATTTGACGATGTCGCAAGCTCAATTAGTCCATGTGGAATTTATAATTCCCCACAACCGCCAAAGGTGTTACAAGAAACTTGGCTTAATCATACAGAAATGCTTTACATGATTTTCTCTGATGAAGATATCGTCATCTACTCCGATTCTCCAGTAAATCAGAATGTCGAGGGGACTGAAAAGTTTGTAGGTGACGCGTGGCGTTACCTAAAGAAAAACTATAATTTAGATCAGATCGCAGGTCTCACAAGGAATGAAAAGTTGCACGTGATATTCCACTCGGGCGACACTAATACCAGGTATAACTCATCAGCCTTAACATATTTTGATATTTCAAGCGAGTGCCGGAATATAGTTGACATTTCCGGTGAGCGAAACACAGAAAGAGGTGACCATTTGGATGTGATCAGTCAACAATTTGGGAACATGGTTATTTACCTATATCGAGGGGGACGGGAAGCACCAACATTCCACTATTTGGATAAGAATGATGAAGAATTCGTTAAAATAATAACGTTCGATATGTACCGAGGTCTAAACCTTAGTTCTGAACAAGAAAGGTTCTTCTACAAGTCGGTAGCGAGTAAAAGCCCAACAACGGGCGAAACTGAGAAACAATCTGTTAGCTGGTTTAAGGATTGGTATTACCCCATTTATAGCAAATATGGAGAGCTCAGCGTTTTAAGGAAATATTTAAAGTTGTCAGCAGCTTACTACCCGACTGTAAGCGCAACAAGGCATTTCAACGTTACTGAAGGAGATCCCGACCATCCAGCACAGCTTAAGATGAATTTAGGCGAATTCGTTCATTTTTGGAGTGGCGTAACTCAAACAAATTTACAAGATTTAGCAATCAGAGCGTTTGGATGGACAATGCTTAATGAATATCAGTTAATACAAGCTCATAAAGATTTTCCAAAGTTGAGCTATTAAAATTGTTATGAAAATGCGAAATAAAATATTCATTTCGGAAATAGTTTGGTGAGCGATAAAATCAATTGTAGTTGAGGGAGACATGGCATATGCCATATAAATAACCGAATGCATTCATAGTTGGAGTCTCATAGTTTAGCATTTTCATCATGTCCTTACAATTCCACTTTTTTTAACCGATTAGTAATTAGAATTACACTAGTATAAGTAACAAAATGGCTAACCAAAAACAGACTGCGTCCCCAGCCCCGGCCCCACGTCCAACTAGTAGGAGTGGCAGTCCACCACGTCCACGAAATAGTAGCAGTCCACCACGTCTAACTAGGAAGCAAGACGACGACGACGTGTCCTCCTCCTCCGATGTAAGCCAAAACGAAAATGTTTTTACGCAAAAAACAGTTCTGTACACTCCACACTATCCTACTCCCTACGGAAGGCGTCTTCTGGGCCCAGAAGAGCCTAAAACTCGAACGTTAGGTGGAGACCGCAGTCCTTACATGATATTTGGCTCGGATGAGAAAGGACTGGATCGACTACTCGGGCTTATTTGCTGTGATTCTTGCTGCCTCTCATTCATCTGCGTGTTTATCCCCCTGAATGTCATCATTGGATTGATAGTTTGGCTGGGGCTGACCTACGGCCACGAAGGGCACTGAAGGACACTGAAACCTGATTCATATTCTGTATATAATTCAAAATTCCACGTAATAAAATGAACTCTCACTCACTAAAACTTGCGAGTTCTATTATAGCTTGTTTGACATTTTCAAAAGTAATATCATATATCAAAATGCTATTTTTGTACGCTATTTGAGAATGAGTCAACAGCAACAGTTGCTTAAATCGGAAGGAATTCATACATTTTACAACACCCATCATATTTCATACCTATTCCCAAGCTAAAAATAAGCTGTTGCATGTTTAGCCCCTTTACATTCACAACTTCCTTGAATGACGTCACTTGTCACTTGTCCAGACTTCCAAGACGAGTTCCACTTTGCCTCTCATCATCATCCCCACTTATTTCCATAATCATCTCCAATTTTCTACATGAATAACCAACATGTTTAATGAAGATCTACCTGTTTCTCTCTCTCTAGACAAAACATTTCCAAGAAAATCTCAGAGTAGGCCAAAAACTTCAAACGCAGAAGCTCTTTAAACGAACAGCGTCATTTGAGCTGACAAGTGTGAACATTTATTACATGCTTTTTCCATCCTCTAATCAATCATGGAACTCAGGTTTAAAAGCAACTTACAAATTGCAAACATTTATATTTCGAGCTGAGTCATCCTCTACAAAGAATATGGAAGCTTTTATAAAATAAAAAGAATCCCACGTCCGTGTCAACTTCCCTAAATAAAGTGTTAACTACTTCTCCAGATACAAAGAACATTCTCAAAGTTCATCTCTAATCTCATAATTAAACCCACATGATTATGTAAAATTGGTGTGTGGCAAATGACGTAGTTGAAAAGACGTAAAGATAACATGACCAAGCTCTTTACTCTCTCGTCGAAATGTGAACAAATTTTCTGTACTTTGCCCACGGGTACTAATAGGACAAGATGGTAGGAGAATTTGGAGAAATGGTAAAAATGCTTTTTGCTCAGAACAAGAGCAAGCAAGAAAGAGAGAGCTATTCCAAATTTCCTCCACAGAAGCCCCACGTTGACCACATCAGATTAATTATTTTCTTGCGTGCTTCATTAAGCTCTCTACCATATCGCTTATTCGTCATCGTCATCTTTCCCATTCCGCTCTGGAAAACAAAGCAAAGTGCAAATTACTCTGCTCACTACATCCATTTAACTTGGAGACAGTTTTGCCTTGAGAAGTCGGTAAATCTCAACCAAAAGAATTCCCTTTTCCTGAGCTTATCACTAGAAAATGCATGGGAAATGGCTTTATTTTTTTATAAAACGCCATAAAACAAGGAAGGAAAGCATTTAGTGAAAAACCAAATTTCTTCATGACTCTATTCCCTTTTAACAGCCAATATAAGTCGAATCTTTAATGGCTAATTTATCCTGTAAAAGTTTTCCACGAAAATGCTATTTTACTTTGATAATGCTGCAGTCATATTTCAATTTTAAGGTCAAATGTCATGGTTGATTCAATTACATGACTTGGTTTTTAAAGGTTAATAACATGAGTGGGGTGGCATTCTCTAATCTTTTTTGTTTCTTTAATCGTTAATCTCATCACGACACGTTTTATAGACTTTTTGGAAACGCATAAATGGAAAGTGTTGGTCTATTCAAAGCCTTTTTGCTTGTTGCATGTTCATGGATTAAAGTACTTGAAAAGGGACTAGCCTTTATGAAACCCATGCTTGTAATTTTACGACTGAAATTTCTTCCTTATCGTAAAAAAATGCAACGGTTTTAGTAATTCATACAGAAAAGAAATTTGAAATAAAATGTTCCAACGGGATAAACCTCGCCTTAGTTTCCGTCCAGGGTTTGAAGGTAGCGCATTAATACTTTCTCGTGTGGTGTGCCCTGTCCCCACAAATCATTAGAGTCAACATAAAACAGCGAGTTGCGGGTCATGGCTTAAGCGTATGAGCTTATTTAGTTCATAGAAGTAAATTAGCGGTGTCACCTACTTTTTGGGAGTCGAATGCACAACTGGAGAAACTGGATACTTATTTGGATTAGTGAAAAGTGAAACTAGGAAAGAAAATACTTGAGGCATATCATGTAACCGAGATCAACTGTAAAGTGCAATAAACTGGGTATATTATGTAGAGCCTTGCTCTGGAAAGTAAACAAATCGGGGCAGACCGTTCTCCCTCCTTGAACACGGCTGCATTTGTGGTCTCTTAAAACGGCAAATTTGTTGCAATTTATAAACTTTTCAGTTTCGTTTAGAATGTGCCAAGTGAAAGGTGAACTTGGAATTCAAAGTGAGCAACGACAGGTTAGAAAAATATAAATTGGGTCATTTATTGAGCCCTGTGTCGGCACACTTTTTTCCGTTGCGGTTTCAAAGGAGCTTTTTACCATCCCTTGTCCTTTTTGGTAGACTTCATTTATAATTTTAAACAATAAAATCATAAAAACTTAAAGTGACCCTTCAGTTTTCACACTCCCTGAAATGTTATTGAACTTTTTCGTTGGGAAAGAGGAGGAGTGTCTCTTCACTTTTAAAGAAAAGCTTAATTAACTACTTCATTACGTGCCTCTTGGTTGAAAAGGTTGTAAAATGTTTTGTAAACAAGCAGAGCTTTTATTACTTAAGAGATGGGAATAAGATCCCTTTCTTTCAGCAGCCAAGGTCAAATGTGAAAAATATTTTAGGATTTACATAAGGGCTGTGGGATAACAGATAAAAATGGTAGAGACACTCATCAAGGGTCAGACTTGAAGAAAGCAATGAACTGATATATGTGTGAAGATTAATCACGTACGATGGACAACCCAACAAGTCAACCAGAACATTGAATAGGCAACGGGCAACAATGTCAAGTGTATTGATTGTTGAGTGATTGTAAAATAATTTTTGAGCCTTTTCCTCTGTCTGACTAAATTCTTATTTTTCAAGAGGACAAAAGCTGATATGAAGGAAAGGGTTGTGGTAGGGATCTGATCACGTGAGAGACAGGCTCCTGGCGAACTTGGAGTGGACTGGTTCCTGCTGTGACCCTGCATAAATCTAATAGTCGCAGGCACTGTGATCATAAAGACAATTTATTAATAGACTCATCACTAGGCTGTAGGTAGACTGATTGAAATAACCGAAATAACCGGGGATTTCCAAATCCGTTTTTGATTTTCCCAAAATTTTGATTTTGATTTTATCAACGTTTTGCATGAATTTATTTTAGAACAAATTTTGTTAAAATTTCTAGAATCATTTCATTACTCAACATTCAACAAAACCATTACGTGATCCATCTTGTAAAATGTGAAATAAATTATTTTCAGGGATCAAGTATACAACAGCCACACAACAAAGAAGAGAGATTTTCAGCATCAGCAGCCCCAAAACGTTAACAATGAGGGTCTACGTGATCGCACAAAAGGGAAATAACAAGAGGGCATTAGAGAGACCTTGAAAAGTAGCAATAACCTCTGTTATTTCAGTAAACAAATACAACATTTGCCTTTCCTACCCATCAGCTTGCACTTTTGATTTTCCGGAAAAAAATCCAAACAATATGCTATTTACTAGAATTACAAGATAATTGGTATGGAAAGCTGGGAATTCGAGATGGAGTGAAATGTGAAGAGGAAACGATCAAATTAGATGTAATTTTATGTCCCTTTCTGGAAAGCTTTCCGGGAAAGCCAAGAAGTCATTCAAATGGTTAACATGAGTTGGTGGCCTTGCTCGTGCTGCATTAGCTGCTTCTATCGCTGCTTTGTGGGTGCGTTTAATTCTAAAATTATATAAATTACAACATTTTGACACAATCCATACGACAAGTATTAATTAAAGATTAAATGGTGCATACAGGAAGAAATAAGAAGCTAAATGCGATCGAGCCCGGATATCCCTTACAATCTCCAGCCCCAAGTATAGCTTTGAGTGGAGCGAGTGGAGGTTCCAAACTGGACGAACTGAGCATTCAAGAGCATCTCTCCATATTCTATTATGGAGAACCAAAGGAAGGCACTTACGCCGCAGGTCGAAGATACTCCCACCCCAATCAAATCAAATGGGTCGAGGAATACGAAAACCAGAGGAGATCTTCCACAACATCAATAAATCCAATCCCGGCTATTTACTTGTCTGATAATAATTTAAATGAGAAACCATCTAGTCCAGTGTCAAGCCCGATTATGGATTTTCCTGTTTTGCCACCTGGTATACGGATTGATAAAGCTTGAATTTCTTCATTCATTTTTTAAATTTCATAAAATTATTAACCTTTTCGTGTCGTCCATTTTCTCTGTAATTTCCTCCGCTTTTGCTTTCTCTTTACAGATAAAATAACAAAGTATTTTAATATTTTTTATACTAGTTTTCCAGCCTTCGTCAATCGCATTAATGTTGGTATTTTACTCTCAACTCTTACTGATTCATAATCTTTTATAAATTATTTTACAGGTCGGTTGTTATAAAGCAAAGTAAGTTATTTTTTTATCACTTTACGTAAAATTTTTGACTAAACGCATTCGGAGAATCAAGGTTTGGACGTTGGAGAAAAATGACTAATAGCTACAAAATAGAATTTAAGAAAAGCGAAAAATATTTCTGTAATTCGTCATTCACGTAGTATCTAAGATTTTATGGAAGTGAATAATTTCGTGTGTCGATTGTAATAGTAAAATGCATTAAAATATCAGCATGAACAAAGGAAAACGAGATCAAGTTACTTACAAGCTATTAAGAAAAATGACAGTTTTTTTGTAAGCAAAGCATAACAATTTTTTGCTACTTTGTCTAAACGATTTCGTATTGTGGAGCAGCACTTGTGTGTAGCTTTTTGTATTGGATTTTACTACTCACTTGAATATTTTTACATCTACATCCCTCGTGTAAAACTGGTGGTCGACAAGTCATCTTTATCAGATAACGACAGTATCCTTACGAATGTTTTGTGCACGACATTGAAAAAAAATTCGTCTTTTAGACACTTTCATTTTATCTACTTGAAGAGCTGAGAGAGCTAAGCATATACGAACAGGAGCGAGAAGCAAAGAACAAACTACTGAAGGACCAATCGAGATGAATACCTTTACGGATGAATTTTATCTCGAAGAGATTCACTTTTTATTCCTTGGACGAGATATGGAAGTTGGGTGGTGATGATAGTGCTGGATGAGCTTATGGAGATTGTGAGATGGGTGGTGCCATGCTCTTTTGAGGGTGAAGCACGTACACTGATTACAGGATGAGCGAACGATATCACCAACTATAATTTCAACCTAATTAATCATTTCATTCAAGGGAAAAATTGCAAAGACTACTAATACAGAATGGAATAAGCTATTTTATAACTTTCTAGTAGAATTAATTAACCTCGGATTTCTCTAAAGATAAAACTTTTATTTACGAGTTAAGAGAGCAATTAAATATTGTACGTAAATACCTGGAATAAAAATTTGGATAAAATGGTTGTAATTTACAACTAGTGAATAAAAAATCTGTGGATTCTGATAATTGCATCAAGTCCAGGTGGTACAAAAGATGCGAAATTGCATGTGTCCTTCCACATTTGTGTGGCTGGTAGTGGCATGAGCATATTATCTCCACACGAGTTTTGTATAAAAAATCATAAAGATAAAAAGGAAAGAAGCGTCATCATTCAATCATGTCCAGGGAAGGAGGAAGTGGGAAATGTTGATTTTTTTACATAATTTTTAAAGGAATTTATGCGTAGGCTCAAAGGAAGTGCACATTAGTCTCATGAACTGACCACAGCTAAGCCATATTTCCATCAGAAAAAAGATGTTCAGTAGCTGCATCCATGTCGTATCAAGTTCCGCTAAAAATAGTGTGGATGGTGATGGTACGAGAACATTTTCAGCCTTGGATATACATAAATTGTCATATAAGCCATTCGTAATGGATTCTCACCTTGATTTCCATTTAGCTCGTATCACAAGTTGAAATGTGTGCCACCTGCGGATTCTTTCTTTTTCTATTCCCGTTAAGTTTTCTATCAAAACATGCCCATGTCGCGAACCCATATTCATTCACAATCAGTGATGGTGTGTGAGCCGAAGTAAAAATACAATTCAAAGAATTTTTTTTATAAATAACATGCAATATGTCACCTTGTTGTGCTTTCAACGTTTCAACACATTTTTTTATTATATGACTCCGATTGTGAAATTAAATTATTAACAATGAGGTGCATATTTGCTTGTAGGTCCTTGCCACTTCTGTAAAAAGATTAGACATGGCATTGTTACATATAAGAGATATCTGATATGTATGCGGAGGCGCAGATAAAAAATAGTTCTTCAGAAAACGATGAATATTTAATGAATGCATCGAGGTTATATACCCATTTAGTTTGTCAGTTATTTTTGGTATAGTTTTATTGCACTTGATTCGCTGAAAAGGGATTTCCAGAGGAAAAAAAGCATAACAATATTTGTAGATATTTATTATTATCGTTTGTTTTGAGAAAGAATGAAATGCGATTACTTATTTTTCACATAATTTTGAGATTGTTTATTGTCGGTAATTTCTCTCTGAAGGAATGAAATGAGATCCTGGTTGTGCTCTTTGCTCTCCTTGGAAAAAAAGTAATTCGGAGAAATGAAATGATTGCTGGAATAAGGATGTACTTGAGCACAAAACCTGATACTGATATCAATTTTATGGAGGCGATTCAACAAGTTGAGCATGTACGATTGCATCACGCGGAGCATTTGACACTCGTTTTTACATTATAATGACATGGGATTGCAAAAGCAGAAAAGAAGCAGAGAATTTATTGGTCAGCAAGACAAGTTTTGTAATCAATGTGGAGAGGTAAATTCAGGCTTCCAAGCAAGTGATGGAACGAGGAGATTAGGAAATTCACTGAAATTCGTGAACCATTCCAGTATAGAAAGCTATTAATAAATGAACATGTGAGGTCTGAGATTGTAAAATGAGACGATAAAAGTTTAGAATGTCACTTTCATTTCATTTGACTCAAATGTCAAATTTTCAGCGTGAATTAGTCATGAAGAAATAATTAGAGAGTTGTTAGCCTAAAATTATAACTTGAGAGCGATTTTTGGATAACAAGTTTCCTGGAATATCAGTCTACTCATCTTAGCTCGCATTCGCTCCTTTCATATGCAGTTTCTAGCTTAAATGGTATAGCATGATTCTATCTTCATGAGCATCTTCATCCTTTCTGGCACTGGCATACTCAAATCCTCTGTAAGGACGGAAGTAAACAAGTATACATGTTCACTATCATTTTATGTAAATTAGGAGGATTCTTTGGAGGAATCCATAGATAGTAAGCATATGGAAAATGACGCAAGCAAAAGCAATCAATCCTCCTTTTATCTAATTCCAAAGAGGAAAGAACGCATAGCGTAAAGCCAAAGCTAGTCATTTGAACTGAACACGATAAAGTGACAAGACAAGGCAAGGGCATTCTCTGATCAAATGGAATACGTAATGAGAGAAGCTTTACAACAGCATTTCTAGCTAGAAAAATGCTAGAGCAATTAGCTAAACTTGTTATTGTTGGATACAAGCGTTTGTCAAGTGGCTTGGCCAAATAATCCCAAACAGTTCTCATTCCCCTGCGTAAATGCTCAGTTTGGAAGTAGACAGGTGTAGACTGAATATAAAATATATAGTAATACTATAATTATTTTATATCTGCTCAAACTCAAATTATAATTAAGTATATTCAGAGAGAGAGAATTACACACGATAAGGTTTGGATAGGGTATTGATAAAGAATACATTTATTTATGACTACGTTTAGGCAAGAGAAAAAAATCGCGTAGTTAACTTATGTTTGTGGAATGAAGTCAAACGGAGAGGAGAACAATAGCTGACGGTGGTGATCATGATGATGATGATGCAGGCAACCTTGATCAGCCAAATAAAAATCGTGACGATAGACGATAACGTGTCAATCAGGTTACACTTTATCAGTTTATCAAATTGCACATTTATACATATGAAGAGTTTAGCTATATTTTGCTATATAGTTTTCCTTTTAATCTACTATTGGATGAAAAAACGATAAACTTTTGATTTATATTTTTAGTCCCATGCATATCACTGGCTACTTCTTGAAGTAGAAGACAAGTTGGGAGTTTATATCCAAAGTTGGAACATGATATGCTTTTTCTCAATCTTTTTATTCCCTAAAGCAAATATTTTTGGGAGTGGAAATTTCTATGCAGTTTCATAGTCCATCTTTGGCTAAAAATTTATAGGCTCTTATCTCTCTTGTGAAGCGTGTCCCTCATCTCCAGCTCTGGATTTACATGATTATTGGTTGCATCTCTCCAAAATTTCATTAACGAATTTTTTCTCTGATAGATTCGAAAGATACCGATGCTCATGTTGCTTGAACACAATGATGGGTTGGCCATGTGGAGAAACCAAAGCCAATGTCATGTGGAATTGCTCATATGAAAACTTTTTTATTGCTTTTAATAAGTCATTTTTGGATTCATGCAGCCTGAATACTGCAACATATACGCTTGTCATCATTTAAAATATAGGCTTTTATGATTGATGCTTATTTGCAATGATTATGACGGCGACGAAGGAGGAAATGGACCTTGCGAGGAGGTGATCATGATCAAAATGATTACAGAAAAGTTTGGAAGACAATGAAAGAGACTCGTCTGCAGTCAGCAAGCATGTCCAACTTATTCTAATGTGACATGTCAGTAGACACACGTTCCAATCACACTTTATATAACACATTAAATGGTTATGAAAGTAAAATATTTAAAGAGTGAGATAACTTTTAATTAGATAATTAAATATACATGAATGGCGATACAATTTAATTGAATTTTTAAATTGACTATTTCTTAGCGCGACTATTTTTCCTCTTATAATAAGTGGGTTGGATTAAGGAAAACTACTGGAGAGTAGCACAGCTAATAATCAATTGGATCAAACCTGATTTGCAAGAGTAAAAATAATTTTATTCCAGTTTCATCAGATAAAAAGTTTTATAGAACCTCCACCCTAAAATTAATCTTTCAATCCCATTTTTATCATTGATTAAAAAAGAAATCAGAGATTTATAGCTCTGCCTGTTCATGTTTAAGAATTAGAGAAGAAAAAACTATTTCATTTTGTACTTAAAAATCAATTCAGCTCTGCAACCTTCCCAGATCCAAATCTTTGAATTTAAATAACTATTCTCGCAATTAATGATGACGTTTAATAAACCATAAAATATTTAGCTGTTCAATTTTATCTCTTTTTATTAAAAATATAATCCATTTACTGTTTTACAACTAATTTTGCCAATCTATATGATAAGTGTAATAAATCGCTGCAAATTTACATTCGGCCTGCTAAAAAATTATCACATTTTACACATTTAATTCGCAGAATTTGCTCCCTATTGATAAGCGAGAAAAAAAACAAGATAAACAATGAATTTACAAAGGGTCTTATGCAAAAAAGTGGCATCCCTTCTACCATTTCTGGCTAATTGAATAAATTAGTAAAATAATTCGCAAAATTAAGGTAAAAAATTGGTGTTGGAAGTTCCTTCCTGAACTATCAAAGCTCACAGCTAACTCCTACATATTCACTGCAGCGTAACACAATCGAGAGCGAGAATTGGGTTGAATGTTTACCTTTTTATTACACAAAAACTATTCTTCTTGCCTAATGAAATGTATGGGATGTCACTAAATGACAGCATTAAAATGCACTTGTAAAAGAATAGCTATGATTTCATTCATTTAAAAAAATGATGACATTTCGTAAAGTAATTACACTTGCATCTTTAGCGAAATTAGAGAAGGTTGATGAAATGAGCATGAGTTGTACGTGAGGTTTGTATGGTTTTGTGAATATTAGTCTTGTCAAAGGCTTTAAAGCCAATTAAGTAGCTAATATTTAGTTCATCTGTTGCTGCCGAATTCTATTTAAACAGTCTTTTAGCATAGTTTCAAATTTCAGAATATTCAAATATTTATTTCCACTTTGACCTAAATATTTAGCTTTTGAGCAGGTGTACAAACGTCGCAGTTTGGAATTCAGCTTTAAACGTTGGCCTTTTTCTTTAAAATCGTTTCTGGACAAGCTCATACGTTTTAATACTTATCTCATTAGCCATTAACGTCAATGCGTTTCACGACTCTCCACTCAAAAAAAACGAGTGCAATTGATAAAGGTCACTCGTGTAGACATTTGAGTTAACTGCTATGTAATTTATGTAGCCCTATTTAATAATAGGCTTATGAAAATTAGATTTAACTTTTAATTCTCATCACTACAAAATTACACAGGGAAAAAGGAAGCGGTCAAACAAAATCAGAATGGATAATAGCTTTTTTAATATGATGACTACTAACTACTTTTCTCCGTAAATAGTGATGATGATGATTACATGGCTTTATATGCCAAAACTAATTACACATCCCACAATATTTACTCTCAATTAACTCTCTGGATAGTGGATGGTCGTGCTTTATCAATATTTTACCAAATGATGTCATAGTTAGCGGTTATAAACGAAAGGAGAACGATCAAGCGGATTCGACGTAGACTGGCATAATTTTTTAAAGTCATGTTATGGTTATAACATAATAGCTATAGTGTAAAATTCAAGTGCTATTGCTAAATATCGAATGGAAAATATGATGTTCGTCAGCTATCATCGTGAAGCTTATTATGACGTTTTTTTTCACAGTTTGTTCGCCTTTTCTCTCCAGCTCCGTGATGATAGTAGGTCGTATTGTCCAAAGTGGGGAATAGCTTAATAGCTTCTACGAATTCTATCTGGAATACGCATATTAATTTTGTTTTCAAGCTGGATATGTGAGAAAACTGTCACATCGCATAATCGTTTAATGGCCTTACTAGAAAAAGCTGTAAAAGAGCATTTCTCGGTGCACCAATTTATTTACAATGAAGTATAAAATGAATGAATTATTTACTCATGTTGTTTTGTGTATATAAAAACTAAATGGGGAGCAAATCCTTTTCCCTTCCATGCCTTCCTGCATCTCTCTTCCTTCTTGGGATAATGAGAAATCTTTTAGCTAGAAACGAAAGTTTTATTACTTTAACTACAATCATGTTACGGTCAATCATGGCTTATTTTCTGAACACTTAAAACAAAACAGTTTGTTTTAAAATGCGACAAAATTATTTGCAGTGTCATTCCCTTGTTATTCTTTAGAGGTATTCCCACAACAAATTTTAACTTGTTTACATCAAAGCTAACCTATCAAGATACGGCTTTACCTTTGTGATAACAAGCTCAATCCTTAATCCTATTCGATAGCTTCTGTAAACGTGGGGATTTACACTCTGATATGCATTTTAAGGGAAATTCATACATTTTTTTGCGCAGAGGAAAGCCCCAGGTTGGATTATGTTTAGATTAAAACTACAGCTAGTTAAGAAAGGTTAATACCTAATTTGCGCTATTATTAGTAGCAATAAAAGCGACAGTGTTGAAGAAATTGCCCGCAATAAAAGGCTATCTTTATCACATAAAAGGCTAATGTCTTAACATTTTTTGGCACAGACGCCTTCACACATTTGCACAATGTTTGCTTATCACTCACCGTGATCTCTTTGATCTGATATTTTAAAGGATTTCATTAGGTAATTAAAGCAAAAGTCTAAAAAGGGTCTTTCAGAGGTGTTGAAATGCGAGAAAGAGAATGACAGAGGCTGAAGTACAGGTGGTGAAAAACTATTAAAATAAACACAATTAAACCTTTTTTTAACGATTGTGCGAAGATATAAAATTTTGGGAAGGAAGAGAGAGGGGCACGCGCTCCGGATGCATTTTTTTGCATGATGCATCATATAATGGGTTTAATGACTGCAATTTGCAACTTAGTTTGTAGCATATCATTGCTAATTCCAAATTAGGTAGAAGCCGATCTCTAGCCTTTTAGTTAGCCCAAATATGAAATTGGAGCAGACACCAAAAAGCTCGAGGTACTGCTAAAAATGAAACTGTTTATTTAGCCTGATAAGAAATGTAAATATTAAAAGAAAGTGAGAGCCACTCCAAGTATTATATTCACTGATGAGATTATTAAAAGTCTTATCAGATTACGTTAGTCAAAGAGACTGCCGATTTGTCTCGAGGATTGAGAGAGGCCATCTCAAATCTCAAACCAAAGCCTAAAATGACAATAAGTTTAGAAAAATGTACAAATTGGATATGGACAAGTAGGTTCAAGATGATGCAAAATGTGTCAAGAAAAATATAAGACGAAAAATCTTTTTTGAAGATGATCGACTTGAAAAAAACGATGAGGATAATTATGCTGCGGTTTCATATTAACAAAGAAGAGAGAGAAAAAAGTTGCTCAATGTAAAAAATAAAGCTACACAAACAGTCCTAAATCAGTCATCCGGTGGGTAAACCAAGTAATAAAAATGGTCATTTCAATCACTATAAACTCACGCACCTTTTTTACGCAGAGGATAATTGGGAAAAGTCATAAATTAAGTTATTTTATCGGTTTCTAGTTTTTTCTTCAAAGTCTTTGTGCTTTCAAGATACGCACTGGCTATGCATGCAAAATTAAACAAAATTTTAAAACGCGGAATCATTCTCGCAAATAAGCTCTTCCATCCTCGTCCCAATTTCTGGAATTAGTGAACAATAAGCGGGACTATGATTAGGTTGTGATTCGATTAAGGCTAGTCAAATTCAAGGTTTTATTTGCATTTAATGCATATGCTATTTTACTTTGTTGATAACAAGTCTCTCTAACATATTTACGTACGACAATAATGGAAAGGGATTGCTTGACGAAAAAATTGTCAATCTTTTTATGTACACACTTTTATTACTCTAAATTTGGCCACGATCCCTGACAAAAAGATTAGAATGATATCACTTTCATCCTTACGATGACATTGCAACTTTTCGTTTTCATTCTAATCACAGAGCTTTTTATAGATAGTCGCGTGTCACATAATTGTGGATAAACTTTTGTTTTAAATCGTAACATTGTTGTAGTCGCGTCTTGAAACCATTTTTGACATCACGAGCTCCTAATGATGACGACAGAGTAAGACTCGGGCTAACAGCTTTTGTTTCTAGTCTTTGTTTGCTTCATGGATTTGCTTAAAAACTTTTACGATTGAGAATATTTAGCGAAGAAAAAATTGCGAAAAATCTTGTCAAGCCCTCCATGTGGCTTTGCTGTGGTTAAAAGAATTGCTTCAGCTTCAGATAAATTAACGTTGCTTTTTGCCTCACAAAAATGGCATAAACAAAAGGAGATCTTACAAGGTTGGCTTATTATTCTCTGCGGCTATATACCTTGGGCTGATGCAGTGATGCAGCGTTACCGCACAATCAGCTTGCGTCGTTGGGTGTTCGGAATAATCGGAAAGCCAATCTACTCATGGAATGGACAAGTGTTTAAGCCAAAAGGCTTACAAGATAGCAAAGCTCTTACCATTTTTTATAATCGCGACGAAAACTAGTAGCGAAAAGCGCACAAGTCTTCATTCCGAAACAAATTCTGCGAATTTTTCTGCTCAAAATATCCACATGTGATAGTAGCAACAGTCCCTTTACAATCTTACATGAGGTATGCATGTATTTACATGAAAATGAAATGAAGTCACACGAGATTAGTGATGTGATTGTAGACTGTGGATATGTCTCTTACAATCTTTCAATCCCTACTTGTGAAGGTCTCATTTTTCTCAAATTAGCATCACCGCCACTAACGAGAGAGCTATTTTTGATCCCTGAAAAAGACTTTGGCCCTAAAAAATTGCTACTAGTACCGTTCAGAATGAATTTGAACGCTGAAAGTCTTAAAAAATTCTTTGAAAATCTCCCGACATTTATTTGATAAGACTTGGTCCAAAGATTTTTTTGCTGATCTCTGCCCCGCTACTAGTCTCTATAGCCAATTACCTGTTCAATTAGAAGCAGGTGATGTGTATGTGTGTGCATTTACTTATAAAAATTGGTTGTTACAAGGCCTTCCACTATATAACTTCGCTACCTTCATCTTCATCACTCTACCTTGATAAGGTATTGAATTGTTGAATGCTTTTTTCATGTCTGCTTCCAAAAAATGCATTTTAAAAGTGAATTGAGCATTTCATGTTATCCGATCCTCGCTCAATCCTTCGCCAAGTTGGCTAATCAAGTGGAGATAAAATAATCAGTTTTTTTAACTTGCTTCATTGGTCACACCAATATTAACTTAAAAGAAATGGAGACTTTGCAACAAGAAGGATATTAAGTAAAAAAGAGAATCAACTGCGGGTGGGGATGAAGTAACAGAGTTTTATAAAAGTTAAGCCATGTCGATGTCAATTCCACGCACTAAATACGAGTTCGCAGTTGGTAGTTGCATTTTGCACTACCTACTATTAAGCTTGAATAATCAGAGGTTGAATGAAACAATCATGTTTTCAGCAGTTATTTATTATGGCCTATATTACGGTGGTTATATATCGTGGATTAGGCGGCCTATAACCAGTTGCAAAAATCAATTTTTTCTGATTGACTTGATTTTGCATTTCGCATCTCACTCTCTAGATATTTATATGTCGTGGTGTGTGCAAATAGTTTTGACTTTGCCTATTTTTAAGACTTTTGCTCCTTTACCTTGCACTGCCACTCCATCAATCTCTCAAATAAGAATTAGTTCATGCAAGAAAAATATTAATCTGATTGCCTCATCACGTCTAACCAAAAAGTTGCAAGTTTGCAGTACATTTATAGTTGGCGAGAGAGATATGTGAATTGGTGATAAAAATACAAACTACGAAATGCAACTTTTATAGTGATTCTTGCACTTTTTTTTTACGCAAAATCATCGACTTTAAGCAATCACATCAGGTCATACAGCAATTGATTCCTTATTGAGATGGAATGGTGAAAAAATGGCATTTTTATGGCAGATTGAGTGCATTAATCGAAGGAAGGAGGTGAGACTGATCAGGCTAGAATTAAAGTGAGGAATTAAATATTCATTAAAATGACTTAAAAAGGAGTCAAATTATTAATCAAACTTTTGAATTCTTTTTATTAGCTCTTTTTGGATGTAATTTGATATATGTGATCCGAGCATGTTGTGAGTAGGAAGAGCTCCCTTTTCATTTTCAATTATTGCAAAATTAATGCATTTAAAGTGGTAAAACAGGAGAAAAAAGTTGAGGGTACGTGATCCCTACTCCGATTCGCAATCACTCTTATCCCTAATGAATATTTCCTAAAAACAAGTCGAATCACATAATCGCATCGCGTGAATGAATCTATGAAAAAAGCGTTGTGCTTCCTTTTACATTTCATTACCACATTTATTTGTTTTTCGAATCAAATTTTTGATAGTTAAAAAATGATACCGTTCACACGAGATATTCTTAAGTGATATGAATGGAACGGTTTGAGATGGACAAAGTCCGTCTAATTGTTGCCGAGTGGGTTTGAGCTTCTAGGAGGAATCTCCTCTCAAAGATCACACATAGATAATATGCATTAGCTGTGAAGGTAGTGGGCAGTCGTGCAACGCGTATGCATTTTTCGATGCATTTCATTAACTCCAAAAGGTTATAAATAGGCTTAGTGTTAAGAAACTATAAATAAATTGTGTATAGGCCTTTACACGAACTGCATATAAATAATGTAGAAATGTTATAAAAATGAAGGCCCTTCTTATCCTCTACCTTTTCCGTCTACCCTTTCATTTTTGAGCAAATAGAAGTTTTTGCATTCTACTATTTGGTAACTCTCTGCTCGGCTCTCGATGGAATTCATGAATTGTTAGGTTGGTAATTTGGTAAACGAAAAGGAGAATATTAAGAGATTTCATTATCCCATTCTCTCCTTCATGGCAAAGATATAGACGCGTGTGGACTATGCGAAGTGATTATTGCCTAAGCCATAAGTAAAGGTTTCTCACAAAATGCTTTTAATACCTACCACATGTGCCATATCAGACTTTGTTCCTTATACGAGAAACCAATCAGTTTAAACATTTTTTTGGCTACTGCATATCCAGACCGATAAGAATAATAGCCAAAAATCATATGAGAACCGTGTGGGCTTCTCTGGTCCGTAGATATCTCAAAGCTAAACAATATTTCACAACAATAAATGCTAACATTGTAGCTCTCTGAACAATATTCAATGTTTGCTTGTTGCAAGTACCTAAAAGCCTAACTAAATAGCATATAGTTAGGATTGGATGCTCATTGTTGGGTCTATTTTTCGCTTTTCTATAGCTCCTTTGTTAACTACATCTGAATGCAATGGGATGGTGATGATGACGAGGATAATATAGATGACTTTTTTCTTGTCTCCTCTTCTCTCTCACTCACCAAAGATCTAAATAATTTTTTCCTTGCGATATAGCCAGTGTGTGTGAGAGTGAATGAGTGACGGACACGACCAAGAGAGGAGACGAAGATTTAGGTTTTTTCAGTTTAGTGTACATTTTTTGTAAAGAAATTAATTTATCTCTAAATAGTTTTTAAGATTAGGAATAGAATAACTTAGTTAAGTAAAATTGTAACAGTGCATTTATATCATTTATATTTTGAGGGCGACTGATATGTAAATCTAGAGAAACTGGGTATGTCTTTTTACAACTTGCATATTTGCATAAAAATGATAAATGAAAAAGAATTATTCAATTTCAGCTAATCACAGGACAAGATTAAAGGATCGAATGTTGAACTTAACCTCATCTGTAATAACCGCATAGATAACCATTTTATATAATTCGGAAAAGTGGGAGTCTCTCGGTGTGAGTGTGTGTGCTCGTGTGTTGGAATTGATAAGAGGGATGCATAAATCATTTCGTTTTTATCACTAAAGCTCAAGTTCAAAATCCAGTTTTTCATTGAAAACTGAAACTGTCGGTGTGTGAGAGAAGAGAGAAATCCTAGACTGCCCCTGCTCCATTCTCTTTCCTTACATAATTGAGTAAAAGTGAACGGATAGAGTGAATAGATAATCGAATATTTAAAACCTGATTGGGATTTGTGATTTGCCTTGTTTTTACAAAGCTGAATGGGGAAAGCCTTCGAAAAGCAGGGACGAATAACACGGGCCATTTTTTGAGAAGTGTCAACAATTCAATATTGATTGAGAGGAGAGTGAACAGGCCAGTTTATAGTTTCGGTTGTTGAAAAAAAATTATAAAAATCTAAGTAAGGACAGGTACCTAAAACCCTGAGCATTAAAGACATTGAGAGTAGCTTCGTTCTTGGTTCATACACTTGTTTCTGTTGCTGGAGCTGTTTTGTGGTGTGGCTCTAGTTGTGTGTTGCTCAGAGTGTGAGGCTGTTTGGTGAGCTTCAGTGTTCCAGCTTTGTTCAGCCAACTTTCCTCTTCGCTTCGTCAGTCGGTGGTTCACGTAGGTTGCTGTTGTATGGTGGTGGTGTGTGCTCTCACTCTCAACTTTTTAACAAGGCAACTACAACTTTTCCAACTAGTTGCATTTTTCGCATCTCTCTGAAAACTAGTTTAGAGAGAAAATACATACAAGGAACAAAGTGCTTAGAGAGATACACTTTGACAGCTTCGCGAAACAGGACAGCCCACACTTCTGCGTTTAAAAGGCGAAAGAAAACTGCAGCTTTTCTTTCACTCTCCGAGAAAAGAGGATTAAGATTGGATTTTTTGATCTCACCAAAAAAACGGAAGAAAATTGGTCAATTATATAATGAAATAATTGGGAAAAAGTCATCGGTGATTTGGGAAACGACACTTTCTCCGTACCATATTGTATTGCTTCGGGAAACTCTAGTTTGGAAGAGCAGCTTTTCTGAAAGTATTTCAGCTAAAAACATTTTTCCAAGAGAAACTTTGAACGTAAGTTTTTCCAGATTATCAATTTTAAACCTATTTGATCATGATTACGACGTAATGTTTGGATGGTGATGATGATATGTGCCAAAGCTGGGCTGTTAGAAAATAGTATACAATTGCGTAAAATGTAAAGTGAGTCAATGACGTATGTAGTTGGAAAAAGTCTGCTACTATTGTAATGACCTGTTTCATTGAAAAGCTCATAAATTCGGATTGTTATGATTTGTTTCGACATTTTAAAATTCAAAGTTATGCTCGTGCGCAATTCATAATTCGTTGACAGCTTTGGAAGTTCCAAAAGGTCGTATAAAGTCTTATTACGAAAGGACTAAAATCCTCAACTTGACTTGCATTTTGCAAGTGCAATTTTCTAATGATATGCACGTCAATATTTACGTGAGAATTTTGGCAGAGATGAAATATATATGTACTCGACATCCATCGAACTTTGTCCTGTTGTCAAAAAGAACTTTACTCTTTTGAGAGAGGCACAACCTCACTCATGAGTATTTCATGACGAGAGTGTGTGCTAAACACGAAGCTTATTGTATTGCCTCAGCCAATGTCAATATGAATATGTTGCAATAGCGAACGAAAAGTGGATGATAATTATGATAATTAGGTGGGTAGTTAGCTTACATTCTACAGCAATAGTATGAAAAATATTGAAAAGCTGGAAAAAGCTAGAAACAAACATAAAATAGTTCACGGAACTTGTTTCAGTAAATTGACATTAGCTTACAATTAAATTTAATTTTAATAAGGTCGCCTCTCCAGAAATACCAAGAAAAAAAGCTTTTGTAAATCTCAAAAGTAATTAACCTCTGCTATTCCTCGAAAAGTGAAACTCGTAAAGTCATGAAAAAAGGTTATTTACGATCAAAAAAATATATTGTTTGCGCTGCCAATTAACAAATAATGGCAATAATCGTCGCGTCTTCCTCATATCAATAAAAGTGTTTATTCTTGAGTAAAATTCCTCAACATATTTCCCGATTATTTCATGATTTGTAACAAGAAGAGGGCGACCTTGATAGGACACATTAATATGTAACAGTTGACATTTGACACGTAAGCAAATGCGAAGTACAATGAGTAGTAAAATTTCAAGATAGATAAGGGAAAAGTAAAAAGAGATATTTTAGCAGATAATTTTTCTCGTCTTTTCTCTCGTGAAAAGTGAAAAGGTAAAGAGGCAATCATCTTCGAAAAAAACACATTCCAATGCCAATTTGAGGGTAAGCCAAAGAGAAAATTGAAAACTTGTTACCTACTTGTTTTATCACCATTACGCAAAAGGATAAGAGATATCCTGACTTGGATAATTAGCCGTATAATATCTTCTTTTTATAGTTTGTTGCAAAAAACAGCGATAACGAAGTATTGTAAAAGCGCTATTTCTCTTCCACATCCGTTATTAAAAAGAAATGAACTTTTATGTCCTCTGACTTTGTTGTTGGAAGCGTTTGTTGGAATTTGAGTGATGTGTACTATGCAAAGTTAATCATTAGAGGGGAAATAGAGCTCATTGACAGTTGAAACTTGAGAGAAGCAAGATTAAAATGTAAAATAGGAAAAGTGGATTTTTGTCTTAAAAATAATTTTCATAAATCCATTTTTCTTCTTCTCTCTTTAGATTTTTCTCAACACAAGAATTGCTCCGGCTGCTGAACCATGTGCGATGGTAAAAACTCAAGTAAGCGAGACGTGGTCATCCTTTCCATTAAACCGAAACGGCCTGAATTTCCCTCGAGTCAAAAGGTCGTTCCAGTCACAGAAGTAATACGCGATACATTTAGTAAAACTCAAATAGTGTCAACTTTACGAATGGTGAAGTAAAATGAATTTGGTTTGTGTAGCTCCTTCAAGAATGGGATAATTTGGATAACTTTTACCGAGGCCAGCTTCTCAAGCTGACGAAAACGCTGCCGAAGGAGAGCAAGTCGAGTAGGAAACACTCGCGAATTCCAGTCAACACATCTATTCACCACACTTCAAGTCCCCACAAAGTCAAGAAGAGTAGTAGCAAGTCTAGCCCGGTAAATAAGAAGCACTCGAACTCCCTAGCAGCGGATCAGTTTACGGAACTATTTGGGGATGAGAACCTATTCGCTACTAATGATACCAATAATAATAGTAATCGTCACTCGAAGCATAACAATAACAAGTTACTTCATTCGAGGTCGCTCAATAGCCTCTTCGAAGATCCCGATGGTGTGGCAAGCCCTCCGCCAAACTCTCGATCCAGAAAGAACTCGCTGGCAAATGCAAACACTAACAATTTAGTAGTCTCCATACCTGTTCTGTCTGTGCCGCAAAATTTCGGTGATAATTATAGTGAGAACAAGCGTAATAGCAAGTTATTCTGTGAGGATGATGATGACAATCAATCGTATTCGTCTTCTGACGAGGAGGATGAGGAAGCTAAAGAGGAAAAGAATTTCCTCAGTGTGCCGCGAGATAACTTTCAAGTGCAATACGGGCTGAAGCAAAAGACTCGCGTCACTTTACTCGAAGCGGGTGGAGTGAGTCCGAGGTGGATTGTGCCCGTTCACGTCGCTCCATATAAACCGCCAGCAGCTCAAGGTCTAAATGGAGTTCAGATTCAAAAGATTTTGTATCACAAGAATGACAGCGTCAACTGGACATCCCCAACGACAACTACAGCTCGGACACCTGATAAACCTCCAGACAATCTCATAGCTCCGAAATTACCGGCCAAGTCAATCTCTTCAAACGACAACAGTCCAATGTCAACGGTCTCTCCTAAGTCAACCTGCTCTTCGGGAACGACGCCATCTCCAATCAATGACAATAACAATGCAACTCCAAAACAAATATCCGGCTCCACTCCAACTCTGTCTTCTCCTAAAATCGATCAAGTCAAATCAGTCTTCGCTCCTCCTGGAAAGCTCTCATCACCGCCTCCGCCAATTAACTCGACAAGTGGACATTCAAAGATGAAGAGACCAAGTAGCCTCGACTGCCAAACCCTTGACACTTCTTACGGAAAGAAACAGAAAGCCATGGACAGCGGAAATGGATTCAACTTTATTATGCCAGAGAGCAGCACTTCTTTCTCTTTCTCAAATGGCGACTCGTCTGAACTGGATAATCATGGAAATCATCCTCGTCTCAATGGAAAAGAGGTGGGGAGCAAGTCCACCTCTGAAAAGCAATCTTCTCCCAAGAAACTCAACATAATTCCCAAGAATCCGTCATCATCTTATACAAAATCAACGGCAGCGGCTTCAGGGGACAATCAATCAGGGTCACCACCAGTATTCCTCTCTCCTGCAGCGATTAGTATTACCGACAGGATAATTAAGAAGGCATCAATGCCCCAACCCGAACTTATTGAGAGACAGAAACGCAGACAACGCGAGTCTGATAAGCGGAAATCCTACGCCAAGAGGTGTGGAGATGAACACGAAGAGAAAGAGTGTATTGAGTTGTCGATGAAGTCCTTTGAAATGATATGGAATATGCCACTACTGTCCCCCCTGAGATCTCCTTGAACGCTATTAAAAAATTAATAGAATTTAGTAAAAATCGAGACAATAGACATTTTAACCAAGATTGTTTGAAAAACAACTACTATTTAAGTTACTACTCTTCTGTTTTTAAAACGAAAAACACAAAAAATGATTTAATTTTTTTTAGGCTTTTATTAGAATTTCTTTTCTTTCTAATAGTAGGAAACAAAAAAAAACTCTTTAAAAAACGAGAAAAAAGTCGATTCCATTCAATGGAATGTGTTAGATTGCTTTACATAATACAGACTTCTCTGTAGTTTCACGTAGAAAGATGGGAATTTGAGAAAGCATTTTGAAACTTTTTGTTCTGAATTGTTGTTGGCATTTTAAAAATGTGCTCATAAATAATTATTATTAAGTTTAAGTAACTTAGTTTAAGAAATTAGGTAGATAATCACACACACACCTTTTCTTAATGAAAATGGTGATAAATGATGAACACTTCGGTTACGACCCCGTCTGATCTAGGAATCTAAATTGTCAATTCATATGAAGGCCACTTAGGCGAAAACTTCATTGATTGATGACAATTGTTTTTCTCTTTTCTCGCCATAACTGAGCTACGTTTTATGGATTATTTAAAAAAAGAATAAAAACTCAAAAAAGATGCAGCATTTACAAAAGCAAAAACCTTCTCTTACGTTCAGCTTTATAACTCATTTCAATCATGACAAAACCCATATTAATTCTCTAAAATTATGACAATTTTACTCATAAATGGAATCTGATAATTGGCGTCACATCTGCATCTTCGACCCGAAGGGTTGACCCCTCTTTGGATAACCTTCCCGCGATAAGAAATCGTTTGAGAAACAAAAATATGAAGAGAGACCCTTGTAGGACACAGTCAATTTGATAATTTGAGATTGAGATATATAGACGAATAATATTTTTATCCACAAAGTATAAAATTGCTTACAAACTGTTTGTATAGTGCATACCATACGAAAGTATAAAGTAAGAATTCAATCGATGTACAAACTTATTGTACCTAAACGCTTAAGGAATTAACTATACAAACCTAGAGATTACATTTACATGTGTTCAGACAATCCTTCAAGTTCCAATTCAAGTTCTTGAATTCGCCTTTCTTTCCCCATTTGATCTTCGGTCATTGTTCGCAGTACGTTTTCTAGTCTTTGACGAAGAGCCATATTTTCTAAAGATGCCAACTCATCTCTTCGATCTTCTATCCTTTTCGCGATATCTGCACGCTCCTCTCGCAATACACGAAGCTGTTCTTGAAGCGAGTTTCCTGAAAAAAATAAGAGCGAATTAGTTATAAATCACAGTAAATTAAAAGTATTAAAAGTTTTCAACGCGCATATGTATCAATAAATTAGTTTCCTAACTTTTTGCAATCAACTCATAATTTATTGGCGGCTCCAGTCGACTCTGCTTCATTGGAGATGGTTCGGCTGATGAGTTGCTAGACTGACGCGAAGTAGCATCAAACATATCCTTTGAGAATGATGTCGGCAGAGTTAGTCCTGCAGAAGTCGATGGCTTCTCCTAAAATATTTTCACAATTAATTTTGCCCAAAGTCAAACAATTTAGATTGTCTAAACGTTACTCACATGATCAACTTGAGACATGGAATCGGACATTCTACTCATGCTCTCATCTTCAGCATCATCCGAAAGTCTGCTTTCAAAATCCATTGGTTCTCCTCCGTCACCTTCGTCCCCATCTGAATCACTTAATGCGTCGCCAAACAGTTCTGCATAACGTTAAAAAATGAAATTATTAGAGCCTTTGCCACTTATGCTTTAGGTTAAGAATTCATTTCAAGTGACTAACCAACAGCAATTCGACTAGCACTAGGGTTTTCATTCGTTTTCGAACCCTGCATCAAAACATCAGTCGAAGCTCCATCTTTGGTTTTATCTTCTTCCTCGTCAATTACTTCCCAGCTAACATGATGAGCTTCATAATCCATTCTAAACAATCTGCGCACTTCCTTCTCGATCTCAGCTTGATCTGAATATTGCTGTAAGAGCAAAATAACCGTAAATTTTAAAACACATTTCTAATTAAGTCACAGGCATTATTTGAGCTTCGAACGTTTCGTCTTACCTTTTTCTTTAATGTTTTGCGAAATCTCCTCTTCCGAACATTTTTCAGTGGAGGAGTTATCCCATGTGGCCAAAGGTACTTCTTTTCCACTTTAACAAGACCATCCTTCTTCTTCTGAGGCTTCGGGTCATTCTCTTCCGGGGGCTCCTCCTCCTCCGTGCAAACCAGCATTTGACAGATGTCGG
>JAHZMU010002076.1:0-30019 GCA_027743725.1 Rambutsinella grinnellia | reverse complement strand
TATGAGATGATCCGTGATCATCTCTTGTATTTTTTTTGTATGAATTCATCATAGCAGCAGGTGACAGGAAGTAGCTTGTTTACCCTCTTCAAGTATGACTGGTCAAGAATACAAGAGAGTTTTTATCGAACTACTTGAAGATTTCATGGGTTCAGTGCAGCATCAAGTGAACAACTGTGTAATTCTTACCATAGCACTTTGAAGGAGGAGAAGAGGAAAAGTTAAAAAACAAAGTCCATTGAAAGCAGTAGTGAGTTGTAGTCTTTTGCCCCGTTGAAAATCCAAAGTGAAAAGTGGCGGATATGGAGAGCGGAAATAAAGTAAGCAACGACTTGAGTGAACCATTTGTCATGAACTTTTGACATTTTCTGCTACTCCTGCTAAGAGTTGTTGGAAAGGCTGCCGCCAAGCCATTAACTCTTTTTTTTAGTCCTATCTTTTTAATAATTTGAAAAACTTTGTTTAGATAATATATTTTTATTCGTTGAAGGTAAGTTTCTGATCCTAAGATTTATTGCAAATGTTTTGCTTATATTTTACTTTCACCAGAGCTTTTCTGCTAATAAGATTAGCATCAATTTCTAGAAGAGCTTGAAAGATGAAGTGAGTAACGAGGTTTATCTGGATTTATCGCAAATTTTGTTGCTTTCCTCTCTTCTCATCGATGTAAACTCTGTCCGGAATATCGAAGGGCGTACTTCCGAATGACTGGTATTGTATCCTGTCGGATGTCATATGTAGACTAACATCCTCCTGTGTACTTGGTACACTGACCGCATTGTAGATCAAGCTTAATAATCACAGCTATGAAATGCTCCAAGGAAGAACGTGTAGCCAAACATGATATGCTCATATCATCGTGCTTATCCATGACGCTCTGCAATAGCCACATCAAACGAAATCAGCTAAAGCTAAGTTTATTTAAATGAGAATTTTGACTTTGACATCCTATTTCGTAGATAATAAAATCAAGATTGTACTCTAGTCTGTGACACAGTTTTACTTCACTCTTCACCGCCAAACAAGCAACTTCATTATAAAAACATTAACATATTCTACAAAGCTCTTTCTTTTCAAAGCAGTGACACGATCTAGTTAAATTTAATTATAAAAATGGTTTTCTGAATTAGCTTCACAGTTTAGTTAGCTTTGTACTAGAAATCCTGAAATCCCCGCATAAAAGCGTAGATGACGATGGCATTATAATAAGCCTACAGTCTACAACAAACTTTCTTTATTTCTCAGTCCCCCATTTCCATTATCTTCACTCGGGCTTTTCGACATCCTTCTTTCCACAAGCTGATTCATTTACGTTATTGAAAAACCGCATACAAGATTAAGAAATTCTGCTTAATCTAAAGTTGAATTGACTACGACTACCGCATAAAGTTCAGTTACCACATTACCACGAGAGCTTCAATAGGAAATACTTCCACTTCCTCCCAAGATTAGTTGGATGACGTGAACTTTTCCAAAGCAACTTTTACTTTTCTCCCATACCCCACCCCATTACATCCACTTCTTTCAGTAATGTAGGAAGTTACTTGGCCATTCTCAACTACTTTCTTCTTCAATGCATATGTGGGTAATATACTTATGTGAAGTGGAAACTGGCCCGAATCTGCTTTCAATGGGATACAGAATGGAATAACAATGAAAAGAGGATATAATACAAACTTTTTTCTTCTCCATAGACCGACAAAATAAAATCACTGACATCAACAAAACACATTCATTCAATCGGAAATGTTTCATTCAAGTGGGCTTAAAAAGTTGAAAGTATGAGAGGGTTCCTTGCTGCATGCCAAACTGCAATTTTAAGGACACACTGAACTGAATGGGAAGAAAACAGATATATCTAATGTGTTCGATCCCATCATCTCATGACTATATTATAGGATCCTGTGAAAAGACTTACTTTGCTTTCCACTGTATACTATTAAAATCATGATGATAGCCATTCATTGCTTATCTCTTCACTCTGTCAAAGCCACCATTTCGAATACGCCATGCATATGTATTTAGAACTAGAAGGATAAGTGCAGTGGATAAAATGGGTTGGGAGAAAGTTTATTTTTTCAATATGATTTTCAAGATATTATTTTCTTGTAGAATGCTTTCTCGCATTTCAGAAGGAAAAATTGCAAGTGGCATGGGGAAAACCAGGAATAGGCAAAAAATGGTTTCTCTAATATGGGACATTTTACTTTACAATTTTCTTTCACCTTTCAATCCAAAACTAGTTGGATTGCTGATTGCCATAAGCTGTGAAAAAGGAGGAAATCGTTACTTGAAACGTAGATATCATGTCAAAGTTAGTGTTATTGGAGAGAACGTGCAATTTTTCTTTTGTGATGATGCGAAGTCAGCCCCAACCATCAGTTCTATACTCGAGCAATTTAAGACGAAGATATTAGATAGGAGGCATATATGAGAGGCTGCAAAAATATATCAATCACAAAATATGACCCAAAAAGCATATTATCCCATATTGGAACCTAAAATATTGGAGGTTGAACATATTTGACAATCTCTTTTCAGAAAAAGTACTGCTTGTCTTGTCACGTTAGATTACTTCGAGCTTTTACCATTCACTCTGCTTTCTAACACGTGTGGAATGGAAATAGTAGGTTGATGGGTTAACAAATTTATAGCGGCTTTATAATATTCATATATAAATCTAACATGAATCTTGAAAATCTATCCCGGTAACAATTTTGTTCATAAGAGGGCAAAAAACTCTCTCTACCTCCTTCCATAAACTAACCGAGGATATGAGTCGATTTACATGAATAGAAGACAAGTTAGTAAAAACTGAACAAATCCGTCAGAGGAGTCAACTGACGCCAGAGCTCAAATGATTTCACTCATGTCTAACTCAGGAATACATTTTCAGATCAGAAAGGAGGGGGTGATGGAATAAGCGGAGTGGGCCGGGTGCATATACAATCTATCTTATCTGCATATATTTACACACTTATCTGAAGGGGAAAGGATAGAAAGCACTAGTTTTTGTGACTGATGATGAGATTCGCTTTCGAGGGAAAGTAGGCTAAAGTGTGATAAATGTATAGTTTATATAAGAATATTTTCAAATGATTCTTCTAAAGGAACATACAAAGGGAAAACATTTTCAGCGAAAACTCTAAAACAACTCAGCAAAGAGATTTTTGAAGTTAAACAGAAAATATATCGAACAACCTGATTTTATGCTTATCCTCCTTTTAGAATTGCTAGCACTTGGTAGAAATTTGATTACTTTACCCTTTCCATATACCTAAGCGGATGTGTCTAGTAAAAAACCTATATTGAATGGGTAGAGATCACACAGACGCAACAATAGCATATGGACATATTCATTTTACCACCATCCCTTTTTATCGGACAGTGAATGCGAACTCACTTTAGTTTGAGTGAAGGCTTGTTTCCTGGCTTGTCTCTTTTCTCTTGTTAAGAATCGTCATCAACTTGACTGTGGTCGATTATTTGAGAAACGGTTTTCTTCTTCTGATAGCATCTTGGCGGATCTTGCTTATTCGTCCATGGAATCCTTGAAAAAATAGACTATGCTCTTTCCACCTTTTCATATGTAATATATTATCAGTCACTATAGATGAGTTTTTTTGGGTAACTTCCTGGAGATTAAATTCCGGGAGAGAAAGAATTCCTTTTTTTGTGTTAGCTCCTATCCTCATAAAACCCTCGGTTCGATCTCCTCTCCTTCGATTATACAAGTGAAAGGAAACACATTTTGCACGGATAAAAAATCGAATGATATTGAGCCGAGTGGGACGATTATATTATACCAATTCCGATTGCAGCACCCCTTCAGGGTGAACATAAAAACTCTTAAAATTTGTAGAGCATACCGACTCGTGGATGGTCACTATTTAAAACATTAGCAAGACTTTTATAGCATTATTCGCACCCTCCTACGTAATTGGTTAAGGAGGTTCTGTTAGAAAAATCGTGTATGAAATTGTTTTACATAATATTGCTTCTAATCCATCACTATCCGTACGCTTTATGAAAATTGGCTTTACATAACATGAGTGAATTATTCAGTTTGTTGTAATCATATATGAAAATGAGACAAAAACAATGTTGCTTTTACATGTTTTTTTGGGTAATCTCAAAAAGTTCTATTTTTTCAAACATGAATAATAAATAAAAGTCTGTGTTTCAACCTAGAAAACTGATTTTGGCAAGCTCAAGACTTGTGACAAGATAAGAATGGGAATAATAACAAGATTTTAGTTTTCCCTTTTTATCTCTCCCTATGCTGGCTGTCTAAAGAGTTTGAAAGTTTCACAAAACTTGAACATAATGAAATTGTCTGCCTGCATGTTTTTCTCCGGGAATTACTAAATGAGTGTAACTTTTTTTCTGAGAATGGAGAGAAGAAGGGAGTGAGAAAAAAGAATTAAGTTGGAAAGTGAAAGTTGGAGGCTTGAAGGAGCATGAGTGGAGTCGAATGAGAGCTCTCATTTAAAGAGTTTAGTTGATAACGATGATAATTTTAAGGATGGTAAAGCATCTATGATGAAATTTTCTATTATAGGATTTTAAAACAAAAATATATTTATTTCATTCTCATCCGCTTGCGCTTCCTGGAAAAGTTATTCTTTTGAAAGACAACAAGTATTATGAACCCTTATAGTTATGCCAGTGTCGAAATGTTTTTAACTGACAAGATAGAAATTATTCACTCAAAGATAGACAAAGCAGGAGAGGTTGCCGGAAGCGAGGATCTAATGATACATTTTGAAGACAGAGGGGAAAAGAAAATAGTGATTCTGCTGTTTAAGAAGAGGGCTTTCGTCGTTACTAGAGAAAGCATGGCTGACTGCTTCGTTGTTCCTCCGTCCTCGATTACTTCTCAGTTCTATAGGAATGGAGAATTAATGCGAGAGTCATTATTAATCTGGATTAGTTAGCAGCTTTATAAAGAGTCCTTTTAATTTATTCACTTTTACTTTGAAAAGTATAAGTTTCTTTCTCGCGGCTCATCATCATGATGCTCATCAACCCACTCATCTCTTACTTGGTTTATGTATGAAGTTGCTTGTGTGCTTTGCTCTTCGCTTTAAAGAGCATGTAACCAGGATGACACTGAGAAGACATAGAGATATGTAGTTTCGCTTCTGCCGAGAAGATGATAATTTTCAATCATCCACTTGCCTTCCACTTTCTTCTCCTGACATCAAAGTCCTATTTCCTTGTTGTCTCTGTTGTGGGAACTAAATATTTCAGCTTGGAGTGGTGGTGATGACAATCTAGTCTAGAGCATGAAACAAATGAAGAAAGTTGATGTTATCTCTTCTGTCGCGTGAGAAGAAGTTGATGGGGGTGTCAAGTTGTTTAAAGCTTGTGTTGAGCCACTGAAATACCAGTGATGTAGATTCCATCCTTATGAAACTTAATGGCATGAGTGAAGAAGTTGAGGATGGGAGGAAAGCCATGCTTTTTGTATTTAAATAAACTTTTTAAGAAAAACTTTGCACTTGCAAAATGTGGCAAGAGATATGGGCAAAATTATGTTCCTTTTAGTGCTCTATAGAATACTACAAACATATATGAAACTGGCATGGAGGGATTGCACAAGTATTATGTATTTTGTGGACGCGATAAAAATCACAATTTCTCACTTAAGCTATTCCTTTCCTCGCCTGATTTATTTAGGAGAGTTAATGGATGAGTGCAAAAGTATAGGACAGTGTTGGCCTCCTTCAGCGAGGAGATTAAATTAAAGAGTTCTAATAAGCCAAAAAAATGGAACTGGCCTCAATAAATATTACAGGGAAGGACTTGCAACGGCTGAAGATTATGTATTGTTGGGGCACTAATATCTGCAAATGACAAAAGTTTCAAGTTCTTGTTTTGGCCTAACTGGCAAATTAAAGCAAATCAAGCGTTCTAAGCTTAATAGCAAGGACTGAAGAAAATCCTTAGAAAATTGATAGTTTTTAAGCGGTAGACCATAAAATTCATTAGAAATTCGAGATAAACTTTTAGCAATAGATATAGCACAGCTAATCAAGATGATACACAATAAGTATATCAATAAAATATCTTTGAGATTCTAAAAGCAATTTCTAAATGTACAATCATCTACTTCACTGATGTGGTAAATGAATAAAGTTAATACCAATAATAAAATAATTGTCAAGGTCGATATCCAGAATTTCTTTAGATCGATTTAGAAGATTCAACTTCAAGTATGAATTTGCTTATAATCAGTCTCAGATAGTAATCTCCTATCTATTCGACTTGCTTTTAATTATTTTGAGTCATTCTTCCATACGTGTTTTAAGGAACGATTCTCTGAAAACATTCTAATTCACAAAGAGAAAATACTTCATCCTTCCACAACCTGTGGGCACTCAACCACACACCAGTTGGTGCTCTTACCAGGCCCCTTTGAAAGTAGTAAACATCTCACGCATAACGCATATACGCGCAGACACAATAGGTACATGAAAATGCCTGGGAAGGTGAAACGTGGAAGCTGGTGGGAAGGAAAGTCTGTGTGAAAGATGAGTAAAGAGCCTAAAAGAATGTATACATCCAAGCAAAGATGCTTATGCACAGGGGAGCTTCTTTTGTTTATGAAATTTGAAATTATGTTTGGCTTGCAAAATGTTATTCATTCTAGATTTATATGCTTTTATATACATTTTAATAAAATCAAAAGAAAAACAGGTTGAGTGGTTTCTTCTATAATGAATCAAGTCAAAATATCAAAGCATCAACCTTAAATAAAACAACGTTTAAGGATTCTAAAATTAACGCTTTTATCCGATTGGATTCTAAAGGTCATGCTTGATTTTTTGTTCGTGAGTGAAAAGCAAAATTTCCATTTGTTTCCAGATCTTTCTTGAACTTGTTTTATATACTGGAATTGTTGACTCAAGCTTCTTTTTTATATGCTTTGTTTTGCTCCAAAAAGATATTCTTGTGGGTACTGTAAGAAACAAGACAACAAATAAGTCGCAGCTGCTGCTATATCGTTCTCTGACTGAATTTTGAAGACATATTGCGAGTTGTTGGGTGGGTAAAAGCATAGAGCATTTTAAGTAGGCAGTTCATCCTCACTGATGTGCACCATTTCATTTGTGTGCAAATACAGAAAATCTTGGCATTTTATCAAACTTCACAGTCGGACTCATTGTCAGAATGAAAATCTCACAGTCTCAAATATTTATAATGGACGAATTGGCCAAGGTTAGAAGATAAACAATTGCTTTCAGTTTTTAATGAAACTGCAGAAAAAGGATGGAGCGTAATAATCATAAATTGAAAAAATCACTTTTGCAGACTTGGCAGTGGGGGAATCTTCTTTTGTAGGAGAACTCTTTTATTTAGGGATTCAGAGCTCAAATATGTTAGCCGGGTTTCTGGCAAAGATTACTTCAGGTTAAGGCTTACTGGAATAGGTTAGTAATACCTTTGGATCTTGCAAGTCCTTCAAATTTAATGCAGTTATATTCCATAAGAGAAGAAAGGTATGGATAGGTAGGCCTAATGACTTGTCCACTTAAATTACACTCGTGAAATCAATGCACTCCTTTTCCTTGTGTTTTCCACACAATTTTATTTTTACAATCCATCCTCAGTCAGTCCACGCCGCTTTCTGTTGGCCTATCGAGAGATGCTATTTTAGCTAGAAGAACATTGAGAAATCCAGGTAAGGAGAAACACTAAAATGGGTTCTTTTCTTGTAAACTACTCACTCGACAAATGTATGAAAAAGGAGTGAAAGTAGGACAAGATCAAGAAGCCCATTTTTATATCTTGCGGCAAGTGCCTAAGTCTGTGTCCAATCTATTCCTCTGGTAGTCTACCGTTAGCCTTTTACAATACGCTGTTAGTTGGATGTGGAAGCCACAAGGTTGGAGAAGAAAGCCAAAAACTGCGATGGGAAAGATCCTCCTATTTCGCAAAGGGAAAGGATGTCCCTACTCAAAGTAAGTTGTAGGGTGTGCAATATCAAAGTGCTTTATATATTTATAGTTTCGAATCCTGAGTAAGATACAATGTTTATGACGGGGTAAAATGGCATTAAGACTATATATAGAATGTACGAGGAGAAAAAGCTCGTGAATATAGAAAGCTTATGGAAAATATCAAGATGGAAAGTAACGAGTGACCATAAGGGAAAGGGAATCGACCCATGGGAAAATTTATGTGAATAAGCTTGTATCTCTCTATCCGTCTCTTTTCCTCGAGCTGAGAGAAGAGCAGCCTTTTTAAAGTGGATTGTTAAGACTACACCTACCCAAAGAAAGGGATCCGTTGTGAGAAACTGGTCGCAGAAAGGAGTCAACTCAACACTCGAAACCATCAGACTAGATGCGTGTTAGACACGGTATCCTCGTGTTTCGTGAGAATAAGAGAGAAAAAGGGTTATGCACATATAGATCTATTTTATATCCAGAGGCACAACATTCTACAATCGGATTCACATATGCATGCATGCATTCTCTCGCTTCGATTTCCTGATAAAAAATATAGGGAATTTTCATGCATATTTTGTCTACTCCGCGTTCATCTCCCTATCAAAGATATTACTTTGGAATTACCAGCTCCGCGTTTGGTTCATGTGCGTCTGAGCTCTCTGGATATGGAGACAGTTTGGATGAATAGTTTGAAAAGTAAGACTAGCAGATTTCTCTCGAGGAAAAAATTGCGCACACACATTTTCCTGCTTGAGGAAAATGGAAAGCGCTTTGGTGGAGCTGAAAATATTTTTTTTTCTGAAAATGTATCATCATCATTTATTTGTACATTGGCTTTGAAAAGGGAGAGCACTTTAGCATCAGCTCGACTCGAGTAGGTTTTGTGAAGGGAACCGTCTCAAAGTATTCGCATAGTAATGACAAAGGAAAACTGAAGAACGCAGCTTGGAAGCGTGTAAGTTAGGTAGAATTTGAATTTATGGGATGACATGTACACACACATATGGAACTTTTATTTCGACTCTGGAATTAATATAGACTGGAATACATAAATTTCCTATTTTTTGTTTCACAATATTGATTTTCTCCCATCAGGTTGGGTAGAGAGAGGAGCGAGAGGGGATTGATAGTTTTCTCTTTGGTATTGTTGCAAAGTGGGTAGCTATGTAAATAATGGGAGGCAAGAATATTGGAAAGGAAGTGTATGAGAAAGTTACACAATAATGAGCCCTTTTCATCTTCTTTATTTTCACGTCTTGGAAAAATATTCATTTTTCTAAAACCTATACATCAACCTACGTATGTGTAAGTCGCTTCGGAGAAAGCGCAAGAGATTGTTCCCCATCCCTAGAAAGACTTGGAAATACGTACGTACATACGAACCGACTTCATGAAATATTTTCCAATATTTTTATCGCATCAGAGAAAGCCGAAGAAAAAGGAGGATAAATTGAATAAAGTAAGTTGTTTAGCAAAAAAAAGCAACGCTACCGATTGAGTAATAAAAATGAGAAAATATTGGTTTAAAATTAGGTATACAACACAACAACACAAACATAAAGTTCATATTCTATACAATAAGCATACCACTATTTTGGTGGTTCACTTTCAGTGTCATCAACCAAACAATATTAGGCCTGTGAAGCTCCACTTTGGTGAACCAGAAAGGGAGAGAAAAATGTATTGTAGATAAGCTGAGAAAGGAGAATGTGATACTACTGCTGGTGGCATGACATGACAAATTCTGAAAACATTTTATGAGAACTTCGCGCTCATATTTCACAACGGGAAACTATCACCAGAAACGTGTGGGATGACAGTATATAAGTATTGCGGTCGTTTTCATGTACGAAGCTGTACCATCAACACCCACAACTTTTCCCTCCCCAATCACGAACAAAGAATAGTTTAGTGAAAATTGTGAGATATTTTTCCTCCTCATTTGCATACCCAATTTTTATCTCCAAAATACGCTTATTTAGCCTTAAAGGGGCCAACACAATGGAAAGGATTGTGTTCTGTTCACTGCTCAAAGTATGGAAGAAATAGAGCATCATCATCAAAATTAGGCCACTTGCTCAGAGGATTTTCCCTCAGACATGGCCTTCCTCCCGTGCATATTTTCCCTCATTGTTTTCCCCAATAATGGGTTGGTTGGTACTTCCTTTCTACTATATTTTATGCATGTTTGTATTAACAAGTTGGATTCCTCTTTGAAGTATCTAGTGACCTATATTGGAGGAAATTGTTGAGGGAAGCAGATTGCAGTTGACACGTTTTAAGCTACCCTTTCACTTTCTCGGTTGGGGAAATTGTATGCAAAAAAAGTTGTTCTATGACCTGATATCATAGTTCACACAAAGTGCAGGGTTTCCTCTTTTGTTCCTTACAACCACTGACCGAACAGACCACTAGCCAACTGTAGACATTAATGTAATATAATATATTTATAGGAAAACTAAACTGCCAACTGTGCTTCTGTTGATTACGTGGGGAGAAAATGCACCATCCCACAAAAAGATATATGCCACTTTCCAGTCAGTTCAGTATGATATGGGGACTCCTCAGGGACGCAACTTTCGGCTGTGAAAGCTCATTACAAAAGTGCTGATGGCTCTATAACGCTGCGAGTTTGTTTTGAATGAATTTGTTTATATTTAGAGGAGATAGTGGACTCTCCCATATAAATCAAGTTTTATGGTACGCGTATAATTGATTCCATTGTCCTCATCTAGATTGAGATATATTTCCTGTTGGGAGGTCATCTTAAATTTCAAGACATCCGCCTATTATCAGCATGTCACTAGGGCATAAAAGTGAACAACGCTGTCAATTCTTATTAAAAGGGGGAGAGAATTAGAGGGGAAATTCGTGTGGATTGATCTATGGAGCATAAAAATTCTCCTCTTTTTGCCAAAACGCATTTAAACTGCTGTATATTATTTTTCACATTGATCTTCACATTACTTTGGCTTCTTTTTTTTAGAGAAACCTCCAAAGGCATGGGCTCCTACCCAATGAACTAACAAATGGGAAGCACATCAAAAATGTCAAGGAAGGTCTGCTTCCCCACTCTCCTTTTTATTATCCTAAATTATATTGCAAAGAATAAAAGCCCACTTTCTCTCTTTGTAAATAAGGACGTAACTTTTGCGGAGAGAGGATAACATAGCCAGTATTTTTATTGTATGAATCAAATCGACGTAATTTTTGTCCTTTTGCATTAATGCCAGTATACTCAGAGGGTTTTTTGAGATTCTTTGTAATTCTTCTATTTTCACATTACAGGTCCTGAGTTCTGGTCAAGTGCCAAGGACGGGGGAAACATGGACAGAGTAAGAAGGAGGTTGTCTCCTGCCGCATCTTTTACATCCATCTCAGATAGATAATAATAGCAGTTAATGCTTTGTGTCCCGAGTCCCCCTTGCACACATTACATTAGTTGTGTCACAACAAGCCTAAGAATACAGACAAGAGTCCCTTCAAACATGGAAAACACACACCGGCTCATCATCCTTGGACTTAACGACTACCACACGATACAGACAAAAGCGGATTGTGAATCTTTTTCTTCCCTTTTTCGCTCCTACCGCGGTGGTGGTAATAACAAAAGTGAGGAGCCAAAGAGAAAAATAGGAGCATTTTTTTCTATATTTTGTGAAGGTATAACTTTATATATAATATCTATATGGCTCAACCACTGCAACATCAACACCAGATATGAGCGACTTACTAGTAGTACACGTATGCACACTTTAGTTTTTTCCTCGAAAATGGAGCCAAGTATCATTCTAGAGCTATTGCATAGCTCGCACTGAGCACAGAAGCTGGATGAGTTTTTCTATATGGATAAAATCCCAAAGAAAGCTCAGTATACGGAAGAGAGGAAAGAAGGGGCAGATAGAATGAGAGTGAAAGGAGAGCAAACGTAGAGCAGTCTCCGTCAAGTTTCGTCGACCAGAACAGCCGAATCACTACCGTTTCTCTACAAAAGGCTATTCCCGAGCCCTTATACCCCTCCCAAGTATAAAAAAATTTCATTTGTTTTCACTGCCATACATCCAGCAAAGCGTGTGGGCTCCGAGAGAAAGAAAAAGAGTCAAGTTTTCTCTCGCGTAAAAACTCAACTCCCTTACAGTCTGTAAGTGAACCGAGTGGATAGGAGAGTACACTGCTTTTACTTCACTTCTCCCCTCCCTTTCAGCGTTACTCTTTTTCTCTTGTCACTTTCTCCACGTCTGATCAACAAGCTTGGAAAATAAGAGAGAAAATAAAACGAGTTTGGGAGAGAAAAAAGTTATATTTTCCACTTTTCTTACGCGTTTCAAAATACTTTGCTCCTTTTTATACGGGGGCAGAAGATTGCTATGTAGATCAGCACGCAGTTTTTCTCTTGTACTTTTTAAAAAGTTATCTCTGCTATTGGAAAGCGTCTTGAATGAACTGGCAGTACCAAAATTGCTTCCTGTCTTACAGGTTGGATGAGTTTGCCAACCTCCCAAAGATTGCTAAAGTCTCCTCCATGAATACTCACTAGTACTCCAGTGCAACTTTGCGCTCTCCACGAGAAAATCTTTCGAGATTGGGAAAGATAGCATTATATAGAGTGGAACACGAGCCGCAGACTCATCAGTATCAGCATTAGCATTCTCCGCAAACGAAGTGAGCTGTGGACCGGCTTCTCCAGAATGCGTATAACGGTTTTGTACTAAAAGTGAAGCTGTGATTTCTATCCGCCGACTGAGACCATTTTCTCTGCAGTTTCTCTTCTTCTCTGTGAACGGAAAAGTTAACAAAAATGGTAGAATGTATTCTGAAGGGAGTTTAGGAAAGAAATCGATTTCCTTCGTTCAAGGAAATAGCCAAGATCATTGTCCCGCTCTCCTAAATTTTCTTTAACGAGAATCTCTTTTCTAAGGGGAAGCAAGGGTCCATCAAATGTTCGTCTTAATTTCTAAACGTCATTGTAACATCGTTGAATCAAGCCATTAACCTTGGCTTCGATATTTCTTTGTAAATGTCACCCTCTTTTCACAACTACTTTCTTTTCTTGTCTGCAAAAAAACTGTTATGGGAGCTCGGTGCTCCTAAATAAATGACCGCGACTACGTGAATCGTTAAGTGTAATCAAGTGTTCATTCTTTCCAAGTTATCGAAAATATATTGGTGGTAGTTATCTAAACTATAAGTTGCTTTGTTCTTGAAGCAAAGGTATAACTTCCCTCTGGACACATAATAATACAGCTTGCATCATAAAATCTTACACAAAATCGTACTCTTCAACGTTGATCATCAGGGAATGGATTTACTTTCTCTCTTTGTGCCCATAAATAGCCACATAATCAATGAAAAACTTTCCATTCAGAATTTCCCATAACACAGCTAATTGGAATCTCCCATCCTGCTTCCCTTGTTCCTGTCATCTTTTCACTCATTCTGTCAAGACGCTCTTTTTTCCTGAGAGATAATGTGTGAACTATGAAATTTAACAGATTACACTGTACAATGGACATTAATGGAACAACTTTTTGAATGATAAGTTTGCCAAGTTCCTCAAACACAGCCACTTGAAAGGCACAAAAGAAAGTGGAATAAAAGGATTTTATATAATTTCGAGTTTAAATCCTCATATTCAAGTAGGACACCCAGAAACAACAATAGACAGTACCGGAGTTATTCCAGCTGACAAGAATTGTTGATCGAGAAGGTGCTTAAATATGTATTGCCATTAAAAGACTTTCACTAGTTGAGACAAACAAGTCCTACCTGCCAATTATTATTAGTGTGGCGTTTGAAATTATTCAGGAAAACAAGAAAACTTGTTAAACCTCTTGATAAAAAGAAAGCGGTTTCGAGGAACAAAAGGAGCTACTTTGGGTGAAACCAACAAAAAAGTGTCAGAGTTGATTGAACTTTTTTTAGATTCCATGTACGGACAAGGTGTTCCGGAAAAAAGTATGTGAATTTTATCATTATATTCTTTGTGATTTGGTGAAAAGAAAAACAGAAACTTGAGCGGGTGGCAAGTCGTGGTGACTTTAAAGAAGGGGAGAAAATTGGCGAGGAAATCTTTTCATCATCAAATTCAAAAGAAAAGCAAGAATACATTCGACACTCCCTGTATTGTGTGACGGCTTGTGTTTGTGTTTGATGAAAATAGCTTAAACTTTTTAAAATGTGTACAGAGCAACTTTAACAGCTTTATAGTTTACAGACAATTTTTCTACACACTTTTTATTCTGCGCAGGAAGAGAAAGTTGTCACAAAATCAAGATGGAAGGAAGCCCAACTATCTAATCTGGAGGAAGAAAGGGTTTAGAGAGAAAGATAGAATTGTTTGAAGAAGTGTAGGTTTATGAAAACGGGCTGTGTTTATTGTGTTGGGGAAAATGTCAAAGTGGATGGAGCGCGCTTTATTTTCTCGTATTGTTGAGGAGAGCTTTAAAGCTTGTGTTTAATGTGAAGGAGGGAACGAGCGGTAATGGTGGAGTGGAAGTGGGCTTTTTGAAGACGAAAGGTATAAAGGAGAAATCGCTTATCCTTCCACTCCAATTTCCAACCTCATAAATAGTTCGTTTTCCCAACAATGGTTTTGAGGGGAAGAGAGGAGTAAAGTTTTTTCCACTTTTTTTCTTTTGAAGCCAACTATTTTCTGGAAATGTACTTCATTTCCAACGTGGAAATCACAGTTACTAGTAGGAGTTCAAGTGTGAATTGGAATCCTTTGGAAGTAGCCCTCTTATTTCTCTATTGGGTGGTGGTCCCCCGCACCTTTGCTAACCAGCAAGGCTCATTGTCGCCATTGAAAGGGTTGATAGACTGGAGTCGCTGTGCAAACAACAATAACTTTCTCCCTCTTCTCTCTGGCTCAAAGAGTCAGTCGAATGTGATTGCTGTTGTTAATGGTATTGACCGTGTTCTGCGGTAGTGTTGAGGCCTACTGCAGGGCAGTGTAATATGTTGACACGTGTCTTAGCCAATGCTTCTGCTTGGCTGCCAGTATGTCTAAATCTAGGGGTTTTGCTCTTTCTCTGCTTGCCCATGTCATGTCTTCCACAGGTGAAATACAGGTAGGTAACCAGGATCAAATTATAATTAAGTCGAGGTTTTAAAATCGTGAACAAATGGGAGGCAAATCTCCCTTTGTTCCAGTGGATATTTGACTTGTTAAAGTAAAACTTTTCCGACTTCATTTGCAATTCTTTTAATTAACAGCCCAAGGACGGTGAAAACGGCGTATGGGGATCTCCGTGGAATAATTTACTCCCGAGGCGGTAGCCTTGTGAAAGATGTGGAAGCCTTCCTGGGAGTTCCATACGCTTCCGCTCCTGTAGCTAGTCTCAGGTTCATGCCACCTCTAACACCGTCTCGGTGGAGTGGTGTGAGAGTGGCAGAAAAGTTGGGACCGGTTTGCCCTCAAATCCTACCAGACATTGCCAATCGGTCTGAGGCACTTTCCAAAATGCCTTTGCTCAAATTTACGAGATTCCTTGAACTGTCCAAAATTCTTACGAATCAAAGTGAAGACTGCCTCTTTTTAAACATCTTCCTCCCACGGAAAGGTAAGTCACAAACTTTTCAATCCTCATGATAAATTAGGCGCTTCAATGAGTACAAACAATCTCATCTCAGTCGGCAGCATTTTAATTGGAAGGAATCTTAATGACTACTGAAATTATGAAACTCTTTGGAAGTATTTACTATTCTACTTATTTAAGTAGTCTACGTCAATATTTAAAGTTTTATATGGAAATTGCCTGCGCCTAATTCACTGTCATTCATGATGGTCTACATTAAATCTCTCGGGGTTAAGATGCACTCCTTTTCTGGTGGCATCTTAACTAATAACCTGTCTCACAAGTGACATTGGCTAGACAAGAGTATATTTATCCTAATATATAATTCTGGATGTACATACTAACGTCTACTTCAAAATTAATACGTGCCACTTCATTCACACGTACGTTAATAACGAATTCCATTCATGCGCTAAACAATATATTTTAATAGAAAATTACAATCAAAGCGTTCCGAAACAATTTGGCTTTGTTACTTTCACCACATAAAAGACCAGACTTTGTCCTGAATAAAATCAGTTAACGCTAGACATTTACAGTCTTTTTGATCGTGATTCCATGCTGTGATATCTTTTAACTTGTGAATTTAAAACCGGAAATTATCCTGCTCCGCACTAAATTCCATTATTCATATCGTTTATCACATAAGGTGATTGCTTCAGTAACTAGCACAGTCAGTGAATTGTCGAGCCACGTTTTTATTGTATTTCTTTTTAAGTGTCAATATCCTGAATCAGTTCTTTGATCTCCTTTGCCCTTTCATTGACTTTCCCTTCATCTTTCATAGTTCTTCTAACCCATTTGATCGCACTAGACCTGATCATCTCACCAACTACCTTCATTCATATCGTCTAATCAGCGCCTCCCCAGGTAAAAATTCCATTCAGTCGTAATAGGCAGTTGTGAAATTGCCTCATCTCAGGTAAACGATGTGTGACGCAAGGAGCCATTTATAACCCTTTTCCTGCAGTCGTTCAGGCACGTGAGAGTAACATTTATCTTTATAGTCTCTCCAATCTCCTTACTTTTTCGATTGAGTTTCATAGTCATGCGAAAAAGTAAAACAGATTATTGTCATTTTTCCAACCCAAGTAGGTGTAGTAAGGGTAGGAAATCCCTCATTGAAACAAGGGAAAAACATCTCATTTATCAGTAATCGCACTTTTGCTTGTTAAATCTTATCGTATCTACCTTGGAGCGATACTTGATACCTGAAATGATAGGAAGTGTAGTTGAGCTGTAAAATAACTTCCCCTTTATCTTCTCTTATATCAATCTATATTTATTTTCTTTCTCTACTCTCTAAGCCAAACACTCGAAAGTATCAAGATCAAACAGGAGCCATTCCACCCAGGCTCGGTTTTTCTAATATTCGATATTAACTTGCTTTGGGTATAGATTGTGTTTCTGTCTCCTCTCCTTTCAAAAGCACTTCTACTCCTGCTTCCTCCACTCCACTCCATGGGAGAGAAAATAGCTTAAAAGTCCATTTCATTTTTTATATTCTACCTTCACATGGAGAAAGTAAACAAGGCTCAGTTTTCATAAGGAGGAGGAGTGAGAAGGTTGGCTGGGTTAAATTAGGTTCCACTTGAGATCTACAACGACACTACAAGCTGAAAAGATCTACCGATCCTGTTATTTTTACTCTGTACTACTATATAGTAACCCAAAACGCGCTTTGTGTTATGGCCATTTTTTCACCCAAAATATCCACACAGCTTCCAACTTTTTCCTTGGCTGAAAATTTGCGAAGAAATAGCGCAATGTGAGACTCTCCACCGCTGTTGGTAAATACCAAAAGTAGACTAGGTGGAATAAACAAGCAGTCTTATGAAAATATATTATGTCGCTATCTGGCATTAGTCTTCCTACTTATATAGGACTTTAAGCCTTTATTTTCTGTCATATTAACTTTCCATATCTTTGAGAATCATACTTACACAGCTTTCGTTTTTACCACGATATGACAAAAAAAACGTGTAAGACACTTCGAATCTCCACACACATTAACTTAGAGAGAAAGAATATAAATTCAGACTATCTTCTCATATATCTGGGCTAGTCCACCTAAAATGTGAGATGATGGTGATGACTCTACACATAACCTTTTCCCTTGCTTGCACTATTTGAGAGGAGTGTATGGTGTCTAGTGATGTAAAAGTGTGACATCCGTCCTTCGCCTTTCCTAATCTCTTTTTAGAGAGAGAGAGAGAGAGCTAGTAAGCAGTCTCTTATATTTTTCTCTTCTGCACTTCATCTTGGAATTATTTCTTTTTCTGATGTCTATGCAATATACTTCCCTCAAACTTGTGTTTGGAGGAATGTTGGATGCTGCTGGAGTTTACTATGTCTTGCATAAACTTTCCCATTTTCCTCTTACAACAACCTTGCGTGGTTTCGCGTGAGTCGCTTATCGGTTTTTCTCGTGTTTTTCACTACGAACATGACAAAGATTGTCGAAAGCTCGAAAAATGAAGGGAGGGGAAGGAGTGAGTGAAAGAAATATTTTTCTTGAAAGAGATAAAAACGTTTTCTATGAATTTTGTTGGCAAACAACATAGTAAGATCGTATTAACTGCAAGTGCCTCCGTTATAAACAGCTTTTAAGGAGCGCTATTTATTTTTTTTACAAAAAATCCTTTGCAAAATGGTTACTTTCATAGTGCGGATATTAGATAAGTATTTAAAAAGGTATTTAAAATAGAATTTCTTGTTAATAAGATGGTTACAAATGCATAATTGTATTAAACATTTTAGTTTTTCTACTGTTAAATGCATAATGACACTTTTAACTCTCATCCTAAGGCAAAATCTGTAAAAAAATCCTCAAAACTAAATAATTGAATTACCAAAAGAAACTTAAAATGAAGAGTGATGGTATGAGCACAAGCAATGCATTACTTCCTGCTCAAAACTTTTCCTCCAACACGGCCTCCTGTCTTTAGCACTCACTTTCAGTCATTCTTCAACCCGGAAAATAGGATTATTGAAAGGGTAAAGGGTTAGTCAATTTATCATTGATTGGGAGAAATTGCCCTTGGTAAAACTATTTTTGGAACTTGTAAGGAAAAAAATTGTGTCCTTGTTTGGGACAGGAAAATAGTCCCAAATTCATTGCTTAAGTTGTACAGAGAAAAATAATGTTTAAGAAGAGAGTGAAGTGGATATATGAAGGATAGAGAAAATTGGTCTTCTTCCTCCATATTCTTGCCTTCATCATCACTTTTGCATTTTCTCAAATGATGGATAAAAATTGGAATGGATAGGTTTTCGACACTGATTTATGCAGGGACACAAGAAAAATATGGGATATTAAGGTACAATCGATGAGGTCCAGATGGATAGAAGAATGGAAAACGATTGGTCTCCAACAGCAAGCTTCAGTAGTCTTGTTGAACCAGCCACTTCGCTCAAATTGGACCACTTTCCGTACTACCTTATAGTAATGTCCTTTCTTTTTTTGTTGAGGGTGCAAAATTTTTGGACAATTTAGTTGGGTGTTCCTAAGCCCTTGCCTTATAGTTGATTTTAGCAGTTTGTCTAGTGGCCTTTCAGTTTTAATACCTTGGTATGACCTGAACAGCTAATACCATAGTTTGTTTGGCGGGAAAAGCAATGCAGCAATATTTTGCTCCCAATCCCCGTTCCATTTTCACAACTACAATAAATGTCTCCACTAGTGGACTGAGTCTGACAGGGTTCAAGCAGCTTACAATGAAATATGACATGCGATGACTCTGTAAATCTTGGAAGAAAGCGGAAATAGACATGGGCAGCGTAGTCTGTATTGTGATTGTTGTTTGCACCATTGAGTTGTAAATACTTTACCTTGTTGACTATGATCCTATTTCACTATATTTGTTAAAAGCGAATTTACTTGCGCAAGTTTTGTATAACTAGATGTATATATTTCTGTGTGAAAAGCTGTAATACTGCAGTGTTGGTGAGATGATGCTGAACTTTCTCCTGTTATTTATTTGCTGAGAGTGTGGAGTCTGTATGAAAGATAACGAATGAAATAACACATGTTACAAAATTGCATATATGATCATTGAGGAGAAATTTCCCTGTCAAGTGAAATTCTTGACTTTTCCTCTGCTTTTTAAGAGTAAAGGTGTGCGTATGTGGATGTGGAGAAAGTGGAATTTTTAGTTTCGCATTAGCCCCAGAAAGAAAGTGAAATTTTATTCAATGACGGTCGGGTCTGTAGTGAATGTTCACCATAAAGATAATGTTAACAAGTAGCTCTCTTTTATGTCTCTGGCTGGAAACGGTTTTGTGAGAAAGTTCTCTTGGGATTCGGTAAACATTCAGGTTCACGACTAAAAATCAGACTGAGGTACAATTTCAGCTTGTATTGTTGGCCGTACAGTCTTTCTCTTTCTACCGAAAATAAGTCAGCTTTGACACGGTGAAAGGATGTTGTGAGCATTCCGCTCTCTGTCTGACTTACACCAGCTTGTTTTTCAGAGTGAGTGACTGCTGTTTGCAAATTTATCGTAATTACATTCCCAACGGTCTTGATGACAAATTGGCAGTCCGAGAACAAGATGCATATTCGGAGTTGTTAAAGCCATGGCAAGTTCGAGATAAGTCATTTTGTCCTGACAGGCTCTGAGCAGCAAGAAAATTTATTCAATGTGAAAATTACCGTGACGGAGGGCTTTTTTTGCGAAAAAAGTTTCTTAATATTCTCTCAGTGATTTCTTACGGGTCGTGAGAATAACAAGCAAGTTTTCAGAAACAAAGGTCCCAAGTCCCTTTGCTATGACTGGGAGGGCCAATTTCTATTATTATTATTTCACAGGTAACAGGTGCACTTTAGCATGTGACGATGATGACATTTCGAGAAAAGTAGAATATTGTTGCAGAACGTCTCGTTTACTTCCTCTACTGAAGTTGATTGCGAGGTCGAACAGAGAGGAATGAGCACTTATGTACAAATAGTTTGGGGAGTGTGTCCTAACATAAAGTTCTACTAAATTTTTAAGTGACAGCACTGCATTATTAAATTGTGCTGTGCGCTATCATTTCCTTTCTTTCCTTATAGAGGTGCGTATAAATGGGTGCATTCCCAAAGGTGCAAATTATTAAGAGTGGCCAGCAGCTGCAATCATGATATATGAGTTTGAAAAGTGGTGCATATTTTTAGGCAATTGAGATTTAACAAGTTCAACTAAAAACTAATGAATTTTTTTATTGGGGACGGAATTGTGAATGATCGCTTTCATTTTAATCATTTAATTTTCTCTTGAAGAACACGAGACGCTATATTTATGACCTCAGTTCAAAATATTGTTTTAAATTTTACATATTATTTTCAGGTTGGACACATGACACTTTTCTTTGTAAGCATGTGACTTGCCTAGAAAGTTCACTCAAAAGGGTTCACTCGCATATGAATTGAAACTTTAAAATTCTACAATGTAAGTTGAATACTTATAGCCCTTATCTTCCTTACAGAGGATTGTAGCATACTTGAAAATTGTACAATATCCGAAATAGAGCATGACAAGAGAAACTGAAAAGCTTCTACAGAAGCCCTTTCCTTATGAAATAATGTTTCTACGAAGAAAGTCTGCTTCGTTTGAGAGCTTATATGAACTAGCCTTTTTGTATATGAACAGAGGAACATTGTTCCAGCTGTTTCACCATCTACTTTTTTGCTTTATAAGCAAAGATTTTCTACAAACATACTTTCCCTATTGTACTTTTTAGACTGCTCTACTGCCACAACTCAGCAAGGTTTTTACCAAAAATAGATGTTGTTGTTCGTGGAGCGTGCTTTTTTTTCACAGACGTAAATTATCGTTGCTTCCAGTAATTTACAGGTCAAATAAAGACCTCTTCCCTTCCAGTGAAGAATACAACGTTTTTGTCTCCTCTTCTCCTTGTTTGGTCTACCTCACCACTTCCCAGACCAACACCGGGAGAAATGTAGCACGTATGGAGTATAAAATGTGTACAGTAGCGTTCTAATAAACACGTGTACTTTTGCCCTTTTCTCTCTAAAATGTAGTATTTCTTCTCAGTATTTACGAAAATATAACGGCACATTAAATTTCATCGTTTAAATTTTTTTAGGAAAGGGCTCTTCTAGAAAGAGATATCATTTCTCTCTAGTAATTTCACGTATATACATAAAAAGTTTAGACGAAGCAAAAAATCTCTGTTTGTGTAACTCTGAGAATAGAAGTGGTCGTGTTAGAGGAGTTTGTGTCTTCTCTAAACAAAAATGTCTCACTCAAGTGAATAAAATCGACTGTTTTCAGTTCTCCTCTGCTCGTTTCGAACCTTGTCTTTCTCTCTCTTGTCAAAATAATTCCCTCATGCATATGGCCTGAGATATATTAGGGTTTGGTAAAAATGTTTTACTTCTGCTAAAAGTCTTCAATGCGGGATTCAGAGGAGAAAGGAATAAAAGGAAAAGTAAAGATATACATGTCTACCTATTCAATCCTCTGTTGTGGCCAACCTAATGCTCACGTTTCTTTTGTTTTCTATCTCATTTTCGGATGTGGAAGGATGAGCAAAATGATGCTAGTTTTCAGCCAGTTTAAAGAGGCGTTGTCAAGAAATTCCAGTCCCACCGAGTTTTGTAATGCTCGGTGCGAGCCTCAGCCTTTTTTCCTGTATTTGTATAGACACCAACCCAACCGAAACTATTCATGGATGAATAGGCTTTGTTGTGTCATGTCAGGAGAGAGGGAGGATTGGAATTCTCATATGTTGCAAAGTGCTGATGCTGAACTTTTCTAGTGGGGATGGTTCTCCTTATCGCGGCCGCTTTCACTTTGAATGGATTCAATACAGATGAAAATCTTTGGGTATTATAAAGAGCGAAATATAAAATAGGGCCACTGGACAGGAGGACTTTAGTCGGACGGGAATTTCCCATATTATTTATTCTCCTTTTTTTATCTCATATACAAGAGGATTTATTCACTGCATGAGGAACGGCTTCCCACAAATTGGCTCCGAGCGAAAAGAGATACACACCATGGTCCACTTAATCCTCTCCAATATTAGTTATGCATATAGGGGCTTTTCAGTGTAAATACAATTTTTCCAGGAATAAATTGCAACTTCTGTTGCTGAGTCAAGAAACAGGTATTATGCTCGGTTGGCTCCTTGTGGTCCGCTAATATTGACAGGGATGCTTTGTGAACCGAATGTTTGAACAATTCTATTTTCATTTCGGTACTATAGAATTAGTAAAGTAATTATTTCATTCCACTTGCTTATGTGAACACAATCTACTTTATAAAATTAAAATTACAAAGTTATAAGCAGGTACAATATAAGGTATGCTTCTCCTTTATACCGTATTTCCTACCGTATACCGTAGGAAATGACAACATTCTCGATTCCGTTTTCGAGAGGGATTAACCGTACGTCTGCAACTCTTGATGTTTGTCCTGAATTTATTATTTTTCTTTTTCCTTTATTAAAATCCTAGTCAACTGCAGTTTATCACTGCCAAGCCTAACTTTCAAAGAACTGTCAGAGTCTCAGTCACGCAGAAAAGTCAAAACGGTTTGTCATGTAGTCTCCGATCTCAAATGGAATGCTATTTTTGGATAGTGCCCTCGTGAAAGTGAGCCTTTCTAATCGATATTAAACATATATATTTATAAAGGAAGAGCCTTTTGCAACAATCGATGAATTATTATGCATGAACAATCCATGTCTACTCCTCACTGAGCAATTTTCTCCAGAGATATTAAAATCCCTGAATGAAGCTGGAAAGGAACGACGCTTCCACATGCGAAGGACGAATACATTATCACGGCAGCTTAATGCTATTAATTTATTTAAATAAATGATTACACTGTGCTTCGCTCCATTAGCATTATGAAAATCGCTTTTTAATCGAATGCATTCAATTACGTCAAAACACAGACTTGCTATTTATTTATTTATTTATTAGAAACAGCAACACCGACTCCAGAAAGCACTTTAGAACTACGAGTAACACCGCTTGTGCATGACCGTTCAACTTGACTCGTGGCTTTTCTCTTTCCTAACGGATGTGTACAGAATAATCAAATGCACATCAATTGAAAAATTTCTCAACTTTAACGTAAGGACAAACAAGGCAGTCGAATTGAACAAGTTATTGAAAATAAATAAATGAAAAATGATGGACGCAGCAAAAGCTGGCACTCGAAGCCGTTGGAGAAACGTCAAAGTGTTATGAAGTGTTGTACGTGAAGAACTGACGTTCGTTTTCTAATATAAAATATGAATGTCATGAGTATGTGCTCTTGCTTCTCTACAGCTTCAACTGTTTCATGCCCAAAATGTTAACTACGTTTGGGAAGTGGACGCATCCCACCCTCCAGCTAGAGCCTCTTGGGCTTCCGAGAGAGTAAAAGCAGAAAAATATACGAGTGTGTGGGAGATGCTATGTTCCTTTCCAATCTGCATTCATCTTATGTAGGTTATGGTCTATTTTTTCGTAGTTGCTGCCAGCTCCAGAAGATTCTATGGTTTAGAAAATAAATAAATTACAGCCTCCATTCAAGCCGTACTGATAAAAAGGGCTTGTGCAGAAGCTACCCAAGTGCAATATACGTAGCTCCCATGCATACTTGCTTACCACGAGTAGGCGGACTTTCCCTTTTCTCCATTTACAAAAACACTTTTCCCAGGCATATAACCGATAGCACAGCCACCATAGGAGTCAGTCGAAGATAGCCCCAATAATTCCCCGTTCCCATCGGCCCTTTCACTTTTGAAGTCTCAATCGAAATTCATATTTCAGCTGAGGGTATTGTTCTCTATGTGATGGCAGTTTGAGAGGTGCAGTCCCTGTGTGTGGGTTGCATGAATGGAACTCTTTTTTTTATTGAGAAAAAAATGTAGATTGGGTCGGATGAAATAGTGTCGTATACCATGAAATGGTTCAGCTTTCTCTTAAAGTGTGTGGAAGGCCAACAAGTCAATATAGGAGTACAATGCGTGCAGGAAGCTGGTGAGATAAGAAGCAATGAATTTTTTGAAAGTTTTTTAATAGAATCGATGCGAACTATAAAGTGCTGCCAGGAACTATCTGGTATAAAGTAACTTCCTCACTTTTTTCTCTCTGGCAAGGAAATGAGAGAATCAAAAGGTTCATTTTATGATTTTGTATATACCTCAGAGAAGGGAGGGGAATGCGTGGTATGCAAATTTCCAAATAAATGAAAAACCTAGTAAGATGTGCTGCTTGGAATGATGATGATGAGACCAAAGAGAAGATAAGAAGGACTCTATCTCCTCAGTTTCGGTTTTTCAGGAATGTCAAGATCCATTGGGGTACTCGAACAAAGGGGAACTCGATAGGGATCACACATGCATGGATGTGAAAGACTTTAATTAGGTTGAGGAGAGAAGTGAAGAGTGCTCTAAAGTGAATGGAAAAGAATATTGTTAAGAGGAAGAAAGTCAAGTTGTTTGCACTTCTCTTTCTCTCTCTCTAAGAAATGGAGATTGGGATACACACAGACGCAACTGATGTTGTACAGACTTGGACTTTTCCAACTTGTGGAAATGAATGATGTCACGAACTTCATAGAGTTTAATATTATATGTTATTCTAAACTCTGTGGGATCGTGGCATGATTTACGAACTTTCTTATGTCTCTTCCTGTCATCATCCCAGTAGAGATAAAGTCGGATGGTTGAGTAAGCACTATCTACTTAATAAAGTGTGGAGTTCATACGAATTTACGGTATACACTAATGCTAACGGACAGTAACATACGGTTTAAAAGGATTGAGAGGGAAGGAAAAGTAGAATTGGTAATTACTTTAGCAAATGAAGATACTAACAGAGATGCCCATGAGTGTATTTTCTATCCCTACTTTCTCCACTTTCTCATCTCTTAAAAAAGTTTTACAGATGAAACTTTTTCTATTTTTTGAATTTCATTGATTATAATTACCCGTTCTGTTTTATCTTTATCTTTGGAATTACACGCAGTATAAGTAGGTGTCTTACTTATCCTGAGAAATTGCTATAAGAAAGCAGTTTGTCTGCTTTCACTCTTGATGAAATTGCGTAACTTTGTGCATCTTTACATATTTCCGACATACGTCACTCCTAATTTTCAACGGCTGTGCGATATGAATCGATTTTAGATTAATTAATATTTGATCAAAGTAAAAGAGATGAGAGAGGATCGAGGATCCTTCATAATTGAAAGTTGTCGAGAGTGTGACACTCCACTCAGCTCAGCTCACAACTTCACAAGTCTTAAAAATAATCTATATAAAACCCATGAGTAAATATGAACGTCTAACGAAACCATCAACGTCATAAAATTATTGATCTCACAAAAGATCAAAGCTGTGTCCAGCTTATGTTTAGGCAAAGGGATAAATATAGTCTTTATGGAAGAAATAAGAAGAATGTTTTTTGATAAACTAAAGTATTTTTCTCTTGATGTTATCCCACTGAGATATTACTAAATGGATACTAGATGGATAAACTTTTTAACTTGGGTAAATATAGACAAGTCTTGTGCAGTGTGTGGACTATGGACCATAAAAATAGGCAAAGTTAAAGAGAACTATGAGATGTAGACATTCATTTTCTCTTTCAGTTTCACGAGTCAACATCAATGATACAAGGACAGAGCTGGAGAGAGATAAAAAGAGGGAAATAAAAGGAGGATAAAGGAGCATCCTCAATGGATAGGAGTGACTTGGCGTTATTGGTACTATTTTATGTAGCATTAAAAAAGTGCCACAACTTTCCTTGAGTCGTGATGCAATCCTATAAATTCCCTTTTCACATGAGTATATCCTCCCACGCTGGAGTTTTCTCTAAGCGAAAATGGAAAATGTAGTTGTGTCTGTTCTGCGAGAGAATATATTTGTTCCGCCACCATTCACACCATACGAAACACTAAATGTAAATAACGTATTTAAGCACTGTAACCGTGCATTCCTTAGATTGGGGAAGGGCCATGAGAGAGAGTACTCGTGACTTGTGCACTCTCATAACTATATATTAAAAGTTAAGTGGAATTGGCAGGCGTGCACACCAAACAGGAATGGGCTCGTTGGGGGACCCTTCAAGCCGCAACTTTTTGATATAAAATGTCAATGTCACAACAAATACTCTTTTTATGTTGCAAAAAAACGAGTCACGGTATAGTAGGAAGTGAGAATGGATGGAGTTGAGAGAAGCAGAATAGCGAATTGTTTATGCTGAATTGTTTATGCTGCAATACAACCTCAAAATAAGCAATCGTGCTATGACCATTTCTCAATGAATAGGAGGGAAATGGAGGAGACAACGGTTCTGGAGCAATTGATGGTTTTTGTCAGTTGAATTGCCACTATTGTCACCCGCTGTGTCTTGCCCCAAAGATGCATGACATGTTTGCCTTTTCCCACTACCTAATAAACGTAAAGGGACTTTTAGTTGAGTGAATGAATGAAAAGAAGCTTAAAAATAAACTTACCCAGTTGGTTAATAATGGAGGGGATTAAAAATTACTTTTTGATCCCAACTCTATATGCTGGGGTTTACCCGGAACCGCAAAATATGCTGTTGAATTGCTTGACAACATTATCATACTAGATCCCATCCCATCAACAAAAAATTCTTGTGAGGTGCTCACACTAAAGTTTAATTTGGGTTTGCAACATCTCATATTACTAAACACATTTATATTTCTACTTCTCTAATATTACCGCTAGAGTGTGTAATTCCGTAAAGTGTAATTTAAATTGGAAACGCTAACTACTTTTATTATTTCGCTTGAATTATCTCCACCACGTGATAAGCATCAGCATTTATATCTAACAAATCTTACCTGCTTAGGGAAAATGAGATCTCTTTCATTTTAAGTATCTTCTAGTTTAGCCCTCGTTTGCTAAAATAAATAAAAGTGAATTAAATGATCAGTATAATATCGCATTTGTCTCTTTGTACATTGTGGACAAAAGTACCTGGACAAAGTAGTCCACTTTCCCTTTCCCATTTCCCAGGAAGTAAAGAATTACGTCGGAACTCGTTGATGAAATTAGATTTTCGTTTGAGATGGCACTCATCCTCTTCTCTACTGTTACAAATGATGACGTTGATACTTCTCTCCCCCATTTCCAATATAACTAGATGAGGAGAACTCAAAGGTGTGTGTAATTTAAGAAAAGCATCATCACCTTAACAAGTTTACAAAAGGATCGTGAAATTGTACGACCATTATAGCGGTGAAAGTAGCTCCCCTCTCCACCTCCATATCATATTGTAGTTGGAAAGAGTAAAGTCAATTTTTAGATTAAACTGCTTTGCTCAACGGCATCTCTCCAGAATAAGTACATAGCTATGTATGCACATATATTAGTTCAATCGACAAAATATCTATGAGGAAAGCCATTCACTTAGCAATTCTGTATTAGAGGAATACGTAAAGCCTTCTCTGTCCAAAAAAAGTATCAGCAAAAGTATCAATGCTCTCCACTAGCCAGCTAATTTGTGAAATCCTTTTTTCCAAAAGAGAATTTCGAAAGAAAAGAAGAGACTCTGATCTGCTAAAGTACGTTAGTGTGTTTTATGAAAGAAGAAGGGAGAAAGCTGAGGATTTCCTTGTTTCATATGAGAAAAGGAGAAAATTTTACACTTAACAATGTTACAACCAAGAAAGAGTGTCTACTTGAACACATCCTTTCACTCTCTCGTATAGCATTAGTGGCTATTTGGCTACCCAGTCACTTGGATGCATGTGTATACTTTTGGCTTTTTAGTTGCTCTTCTTATAAGCCAGAGTAAATACTTACTACAGAAGGTGAAGCACGTTTTTTGGTTGGTCATGTACATAAGAAAAGTAAAACTAGTTGGAAGACATCGACTAGTGTTACATCACTACCGCCATCATCCTTTCATGATCACATCCCATCATCGTCTACGCCAACCGTCCACCAAAATAACTATGCATTACACTTTTACTTATACGTAAGTGGGGGACAACTGTGCTGGACGCGTCAGCTCTTAACGTGTGCTGAAATGGGAAAATGACAGTCTAGGGAAACACTAAGAATGGTCATAAAAGGAAAAGATGTGGGTACACATTTCCCGTATTTCGCCCCAACTTTCCCTCTCGGAATATGGAACTTTTTATATATCTTTTTCTCCCACTGTAATTCTCCAGCGTTTCGAGAAAAAGAAATGTTGGGGATATTTGGGTGGATTCGAATGTATGAGGATGTTATATGGGCCTATGGGCCGCTTTTAACTCACTTCTACACGAAGATTAGAAAACGTGAATCCGTCCATCCATTCCTCCACTATCTGTAGGTTTTTTCGCATTTGGCAAAACTTATCTTGGAAGGGGAAGCTGTGAGTTGAGTGCGGTAATAACACGAGAGATGTTTTCATTCCAGTCATTACAAAAGAGTGGTATATGGGAGAACATACACTTTTACTGACTTTTCCTAACAATATAAAAATATAAGGATATTATGCAACTCCAAGAGTGCCTACGCATGTCGCTCTTCTCACATGAAAAGGAGCCCACAGCATGTAGGAGAATGAGAGGATACGCAAAAACGTTACAACTATTGTTCCTACAGGCAAAAAAATGAGGGCTCTAGACTAAGAGAAAGCGGATGCATTTGGAGGGAGATGGAGATAGTTTGAATTCTTTTGGAAAAACAACCGCGATTCCAGTTTACATAGGCTACGTGGGGAGCATGAAAAAGTGCAAGTTTTAGGATAAAATGTATACTTTGTCCAAATGAGAAAAAGAATGGTTTTAGAGAAGGAGGAGGGAAAAGGATGAGATTCTCTAAACGGATCTAGAAGCCTGCTACTATGTGGAGTATTCTTGTCTACTAATTTAATGGAAAACTCACTTCATCTCAAAAACCTTTCTCGTTCAAGAGAGCTCTAGTCCAGGTATAATGTTTATGTTGTCGTTGTCAAATGAAAAATCATTATTTCACCTAACATTCTTCTTCGTGCTCCTCTGCTATCTCACCTCTACCAGATAGCTCGTCTCCTCTGTTACCCGACCGGAGCGAAATTAAGTGGCTGATGGGCATTTGAAATAAAGCACTTCATTTCACGATCAAATAAAACACTTCGCCTGAGATAAAGTTTGATAAAAACGAGAGAAAACTCTTTATTTCTTCTCGAATTTTATTCTTTGGTGCAATCAATATTTTACAAGAGTGAAGGAGGGACGAGGGACTGCAGTGTGTTGCAGGAAGTTTAATTAAAATCTCATCATAACAAAGAGCGCTAGAAATTTGTTGATGCTTATGGCATAAATCAATAACCAATTTGGGGAGAACGACACTGTGCGTGAATATCGCTTTCAACTTTAATTGAAAACATTGAAATAGAGTGCGGGGTGGTGTTCGCAGAGTTTATGACCTTGTTGATAGTTTATAAATGAGCTTCAATTTTGCTTAATTGAACTTCGAACATTAACTTTGAAAAGCTTTTAAATGAGAGGGGCTAAATTAAACTTGCTTCTTTGAATT
>JAHZMU010002075.1:0-20214 GCA_027743725.1 Rambutsinella grinnellia | reverse complement strand
CTTGTCTTCTGATACGGATCAAGCCAGCCATATTCTCCGAGGAAATTATCACGTAATGCTTCATGATTTTGCCTAACTCCCGTATCAATAACTCCGACAACAATCCCTTCCCCCTTTTGTCCTAGCTCTGCCCATGCAGCAGCCGCCTCAATCTTTCGTATGCCCCATGGATTTTGTGAATTAATAACTGCTTCATTGACACCACCCGTCTGCACAAGTTCTAACACAGCTTCCTCCTCAATAGAAACGACCTCATCGTCTTTCGAGATAGACTCGATAATTGATACGTCAGCGTTTCTTATAACAATTTGGTTAGAAATCCAAAACGGTTTTATATCAACCCTATTACTACGTGTGCGTCTTGAGAGAATGTCCAAAACGCCCTTTTGCGAGCGGTCAGCTTCGTCTTTTAGCGAGTCGCAGAGATGATTTAGCTTATCTTCTCTGGTCGCGTTTTTACTTAAAATTCTATTGGCCGAGGCAGGATTGAAGTCTTTACCGAAAGTAATTGTAATGTTCACCAACCTATCTTGATTAGCTTTAGCAAGAAGAGCTGGAGGAACTTTCTCATTCCCATTTGCCGAGGAGAGAATCTCCTTTAGAAGAAGGAGGACAAGAAATGGGAGAAATCTGAACATTTTTTCGAGTGAGTAAGTAAAAGAATGTATGCTCCAGCTTTGACTGTCCACTCGTTTTATACTATTAAGAGATTGGTAATTATTAATTATAATCAAGCCGGTTACCGGTTATAATTATTAATTATTACTGGTTAGTAAGCATAACTAAATTATTTCCAGCTAACCTTCATGCCCGTGACGTCCTTTAATAAAAAAACTATTTTGCTGTTTTCCGGAATCAAAATTTTAATATCAGCTAAAAGAAAAATTGATTAAAATTATTAATTAGATAATCAGTAAAATGATTGTCATTTTGAATCAAGTATTGAAATGAGCATCTGCCGTTATCCATTGACATTGACTTGAAATAATTTGATTCGATTTAGCAAGAAAAATAGAATTTGACGTAAAGAAGTAGCTTTAGATATGTAAAATTACTGTTTATATAATCAGTTTATTTTCAACTTTTCCTCTTTCGCTAATACAAGTAACAGGATAAATTTGACAAAATATTTCAAAGTAAGAATAGCTAATAAAATGCTTGAAGCCATGATGACTCCAACACTCAGCCAGATGTCAATTTGCCTACGCTTCCACCACGGTTGCTTTACACTCGGTGGGATAATGTAGTCATTAATTGAATCATGCCTTAAAATATATTCCGTCCACCAAACAGCACTCTCCAATGGTTTTACAGGTCTGTCATGGAATATTCTTGAGAGATCCTTCATTCCTTGGCGATACCTTAAAAAAATAATTAATTGAAATTAAAAAATGCAATTATTTCTTGTTAAATAAAATGGTACTTGTTTCCGTTAAGGACTTCCCCAACAGCTTTCTCTAGCACCTCCCTTTTCATCCCCACAATTTCTACTTTAACTCCAGCATTTTTCTTAACAATAATATCAGCGTTAATATCCTGATCGCCCAAAATCGGGAGGCAAACCAATGGCACTCCAAAATGCACCGCTTCAGCCATCGACCCCATACCCGCGTGAGTAATAAAAGCTTTAATTTTACTGTGCCCCAAAATAGTCTGCTGCGGCACCCACTTCGCTACAAAAACATTATCAGGCATCTCAACAGCTTCTAACTCCTTCTGCAGTTTCCACACAAACCGCATCTCCTTAAACGACCCCAAAGCCTTTACAAACTCAATCTGAACTGACTCTTCAACATGCGCAAAATTAGCGACTGTTCCAAAACTAATAAAAACAAATCCATTTGGACTCTTCTCAATAAAATCTGACATTTCAGGCGAAAGTGGCTTCACTTCTTTTGAAACGACAATCCCCCCAATTGGAATGGTATGAGGAGGGAACGACCTCGGATCATCTAAACTGTAATGGCTTGATATAAAAAATAGGCTAGCGTTCCTCTCAATCTCTTTGAAGATTGGCAAGTCCATTTCAAGTCCTCTTTTATTTATTCCTTCAATTTTTGGCAAATAAGACCATTCCCTTTGCAACGCCATTATAACGGGCATGAGAGCATTCCCAAATCTTTCTCTAAATGTCATCTTCTCATTCCCGGCGTAGCCCAAAACCATATCAATTGTCGACGAAGTCTCATCCGGTAACCCATAAATGTCTGGAATCCAAGGCATTACAGTTGACGTCGAATATCCAATTAATTTAGCCTTCCAGAAATGGACTAATCCATACGCACACTCATTTAAGAACGTTTCAACTATGACGAGATCGAATTTTGAAGACTTTACCCATTTTTTAAAGTCGCTGTCGGAATAAAGAGCTTCACAAGTGGATGTTGCATGCTCAAACATTTCGAACCAAACCCATCCTCCATCCTGACGTACTTGTTTTCCTTTCTTCATAAAAGTTGACAACATCCTGGGCTCCCCAGTCGAGCATTGAATCAACTAATTTCTGAGGTTCATACGTAATTATTTTGGAAGCATTTGATTTCTTATCGAAAGCTTTGAAAGCTGACAAGTAAGTTATGGAATGACCTCTTTCTGCCAAAGCTTCCATTAATGGCCATTGTGAAATGCGGGTGGAGTGAGTACCGAATGCTCCGAAAAATAGTATTTTTGCGGAATTTACACTTCCCACTGTTAAAAATAGCACGATTGATTTTAATAGCATTTTGCAAAGTCAAGCGGAGCACAACAACCACATTCTTTGCAAGCTTTTGCCGAAATAATGCTTATAAAGCGGATTTCTGAATTCTGAGCTGGAATGAATGACTGGCAAGAAGTGAAATAATTAGTTCCACATTTTTATTACATGAATGGGTTTAGACATATATTAGGCATGATGATATGTTATTATCGTTTCAAGGTCGCATTGAGATTATGTAAGATTTTGATGGGATGATTTTGATTGAATTTGGAATAGATGCTCACTCACTGAGATTTAGTCACGGCCCATTTAGTTTTGCTTTATGTTAGAATGGGCTTTTTATGTAAAACAGCGAAGGAGGCTATTCTATTTGCAATGTATTGATTTTAACCCTTTCGCTTTTTCCTTTTCTACTATTTTATTGATGATAAATGAGTGGTTTAACATTTTAGGAAAAGCTACTTAAATTTATACTTATACATGTATTATAGAGAGCTACGCAATTCGTAGCAAAAAATCAATTTTTGTACTTAAAGCTTCAAAACGGCTGGACTAAAATTACTAAAATATCATATTTTTTTCAATCTTACGGAATAATTACATTTAAATGTTGAACAGTAACCACCACACTCTTCATGTTCCCCACAGGGCTCATATACTCATCCAGATCTTTAACTGGTCTTAAAACACCTCCATCAACTACTGAATAAGCAAATCTATCAAATGGATAGCCCATTGGCCTTGGGTCTGGGTATCTTCTGTACGGAATTCCACAGAATAAATAGGCACTTCTGCAGGGCTCTTGAATCCTCAAATCTTGCCAATGTATCCACGACCTGATCTTGATCAAAATTTGTTACCATTGCAAACAAATCGAATTCCATTCCGAGTTCATTTCCTTTCGGAATGTATAAATGCTGAGGAAAGCCGCAACCACAGAACTCGGCTTGACCTGCGTTTGAAGGGTCGCGAAGCATATCTTGAAGGGATCTAGACCACGGGCGGGTGGAAGAGCTGTCGATAGAGTTGCGAGTTATCGTGTTGCGTCCTCTTCTCACTAAAAGTAAAACATAAGTTTGCAATGTGATATGAATAAGTTCAATTTTGACTTACACTCGACTGGAAACGCATCCAATTGGAACATCAACTGTCTCGTCTCATCCATCGAGAACCTCCTCCCATCAATATTATACCTAGGCGCCATAAAAATCCTAACCGTCCCCCGACTACTAACCGTACTTAAACAAGGACTAACATCAATTGTTAATCTAAACGTGAACTGTTCATGATTCAAATGCTGATGACAAATATCTGCGTTGACATCTCCTTCGTGGATAGTCCCATCAATACCTTCTTCAAGTGGGAACCTTTTTATCGACCAAAATGTTTTGACATAATTTGATTTGATTACTCCCTGACCGTTTTGCGTCAACATCTCTAAACTAGAAACCCTTACGCCATCCCATGCCAAAGGCCACTCCCCACCTGTGACTTGATAAGGCTCCAAAGTCCTCTTATGCTGGTCAAAAGTGTAGTCTACTAAGCTATGTATTTTGTAAAAAGCGGGGTCTCTCATGGTCACAGTTAAATCCGCGAGGACTCCTGTCGGAAGCTGACATCTGTAATCGGGATCGGTTGACAAGCCAACTAAGACGTGGCCTAAATTATGGACACCCCAGTTATGATAGAGATTGGCGTGGAGCGATAGCTCCTCCGCGGCTTCAAAAGTATTTCCTAAATGGGAAAGGCCCTCTTGGTTTTGGATGTTCACGGGGACCTCTCCAGTTGTTCTATTCGCGACGAGGAAGCCGCGCCTTATGTGCCCTAACATCCTATCATAAATGCCACGGATCTCTTCTACGTTCACTCCAAGCTGGAAGTCTGGATCGCTCTCATGAGCAACGTTGGATAATGGCATATTCGGCAATCTAATTATAAATAAAATATACAATTCATCCCATCTTTTAAATCACTTTTCATACCTTGGCGTCCAAAATCTTCCAGAGGAAGTATCAATAAGATCTCCATTATAACCGGAGCCTATATTGCCTCCAAGAAAAAGGTTAAGCGGTGCTTCTATTGGAAGACCGTTGGAGAGGCGTTCAGCATTATACCGCGCGATTAAAGCGTGATGAGCGAAATAAAACATTTCTCCACGTCTATCCATGTGTCGCATAGCCGCTGGTGGAAAATACTAGGAGAGAAATTTTTTTAGAAATGCTTTAAGCAAAATTTTATGCATTCTTACCTGATGCCAGTACCAATGATGATGGTTTACTTGCATGTCTTCGCGGAAATACCACAAAAGATTTTCAGGACCTGTTGCCCCACTAGTACCGTTATAGAGAATGCATTGACCCCCGCCTAAATTCACTGGGGCTGAGGCAGTTGCAGTTGGTGCTCGTACGGGAATAGCTGGTGGAGGAGCTGGAGTAGCAGGAGCAATGATTTGGGCTGGGGCTGAAGCTGGAGCTGAAGGGCCATACCCGTATCCACCTCCACTACTATCGCCACCATCCTCACTACCACCTTCGTTATCTTTTCCAGGTGGGACTATCCTAATTGGTGAACACTCGGTTTTGAGAAAGAGTGGATTGGATGCCGTTGAAGGAGGAACGGCTAAACGCTTTCTTCTAATTGGATTAGCTTGAGCTTGGCGAGACAGACGGACGTCGTTGATAAGGACACCCACGGATGAAATGCATTGGTTAGTAACAGGGACTGGAGGAGGCCTTGATGATTGAGCAAGGGCTAGCTGAATGATTGAGTTAGTTAAATACAGATCAGGGGAGGTATCGCTCTGCCAAGGGAGGAGGTAGCCATTTAAATCTGGCCGCGATAAAAAGGCTGTAACAAGTGCGGTAAACCACAAGCGTGGATTAACGTCGTGCCTGTGAAGGAGTCTTTGTGCAACGTTTAAAACGTGCTCGGGAGTGGGAAGGGTGGTGGTGTTAGTAAACTCATTAACTAAAAGTGTGGAAGCATTTATGTGGCGAGCGGATAAACTGTAGAAGAACGCTCGGGGGGAACAAAGTGCATTAATTTGGGCAATAATGGAAGCAGGAATTGGGGGTGTGGTTGAGCAGGATTCGGTAGTGACTGTGTCCTGAGGGAAGTTATGGCTATGGCTGGGTTGCAGGGAACGCCGGAAGAGCTCGAGGAAACCGCGGCGGGTGGCTTCGTTAACGACTAGTTAAATTTCAAAATTAAATTTAAAATTCTTAAATTTCCTAATAAATTTAGCTAAGCTAACCTGGCGGAGTGACGGGACGTGCAGGGGCATGATAAATAGAATGGAACAATTCCGGTTGTGCATCATCCACGCATCTTGAAAATTTTAGGTCAAGAAATATTTTAAATTTACCATAAATAAATTAATTCAAGTAATTTCTTACTGCAAAGTCTCCACCAGCACCTTCCCGTCCACCACCGCCAAGGACAGCGCCACCAAATAAATAAATACTCTACAAAGCCATTCCAATAAATTCTTGGTCAAAATCAAATTTTATTGCTTTTTTAAGAAATATTTAGTATAATTCTATTCACCTTAACATTTTCTTCTAAGCCGTTAGGCTAAGCTTGCCACTTACTGTTCCTCAGCGACTCCTAATTGCAAATGCTCCATATTTGCTACGCAAGCTAAATATTTCTGTAATCAATTGGGCTATCAATTCTATCAATTTCGATTTCCTAACTAGCCAAATGGACTTTTTTATCTTCCCTTTTACCAATGCATACTCCATTTATATTCATTCTTATCTGCAATTAAATGATTTGCAACTTCAAATTAGCAATAAAAATGCACCCACCACCACATCTTTGCAAAAAGAATTGCGAGATCAAAACGTTGAAGATTTTGAACCGGTTTTCCTCTCGCAAAATTATCTGATTTATTTACTCGCACTTTGAATGGCTGTGTTGGCGATCAAGTAATGTCGTCCTCGATGATTATAGATGAGGTAGTAAGCAATACTTTGCCATTAACAAATTGTTAATAAATCAATCAGGAATTGTCAGACGCCTTTGGATTGTAGATGAAATATTTAGAGCAAAAAAGTGTTTCTTAATTGACAAAAGATGCAACCTGCTTGTCATTATGTCATCGTCTAAAGTGGCAACTGCTATAAAATATGTGATAAAAATATCAAATTACATTTTCCCGTTTATTTAAATTTTTATTGCTAATTATTGCTCTAATTTTAAGGTTGTAATGCGCAGGGTTACCGTACACAAATAATCTCTCGAGGCATTTTACAAAATTTACAAATAATTGGAAGCATTTTAACAATTGGTAACAATTAGCCTATATATTTAGCTGAGTATTTAACTGAGTATTTATCAACATTCCTCTAAGCTTCAGAACCTCTTCAGTCTTCAACGCCAACATTAGTTTGTAATGTTCTTCTATGGATTGGAAAACTTTCCATTTATTAGCACATCCATCCACCTTCCCTTTTATCATGTCGAGCTCGAGGTTAACCTCTGCCAGCTTTTGTTCATGTTCCGTGGCGGAAACTAAGGTCCTTTTTGAACTCTTATTGGCGAGATCAGTTGAAATTCCTTTTGATAAAGGTGAAGTTGATTTGGGTCTAACGTAACGGTTCCTTATTGAAATAATTGTCTCTAGACCTAAATCCCAATCTGATTTATCTTCTTTTGATAAAGTGAGGTTGTTACGTTCTGTAAGAAGAGTTAGTAAGGCCGAGTCCCATTGTTTCCAATCAGTATTGGAGAGCTTTGGAAGGCAGTTGTCCCTTAACTTCAGAACCTCTTCAGTCTTCAACGCCAACATTAGTTTGTAATGTTCTTCGATAGATTGGAAAACTTTCCATTTATTAGCACATCCATCAACCTTCCCTTTAATCATGTCGAGCTCGAGATTAACCTCTGCCAGCTTTTGTTCATGTTCTGTTGCGGAAACTAAGGTCCTTTTTGAACTCTTATTGGCGAGATCAGTTGAAATTGCTTTTGATAAAGGTGAAGTTGATTTGGGTCTGACGTAGCGGTTACGAATTGAAATAATTGTTTCTAGACCTAAATCCCAATCTGATTTATCTTCTTTTGATAAGGTGAGGTTGTTACGTTCTGTAAGGAGAGTTAGTAAGGCTGAGTCCCATTGTTTCCAATCAGTATTGGAGAGCTTTGGAAGGCAGTTGGGTTCTCGATAAGTTGTGGAGGAGCGTTTAGGCAAGATTCGTTTTACTTTGTCCTTATTTATACGATCTGAATTAAATTATAAAAAAACTCTTATTTGGGAAATGTTAAACTTCCAGTTTTTCAAAAGCTAATTATTAAAGTATTTACCTTTTCTCCTTCGCCTTGCCTTTATAGACAATGGGCGAACCAATCCATTCTTTCCCGATTTTTCTGTTATAAAAATATTATTTTGATTAGAAATAAAATTACTTGAAACCTAAATAATATTGTACAAACCTCTGGAAGCTGACGCTCCACAAAAGTTATCTGTCGATTTTATCCTGACAGTAACCTTGTGGTTAGTTACGTGCTCCTGGAATGCTACTTTTGAAAGGAAGCGTTTTCCTAAATACACAAATTGGAAACGTATTTATATTATAAAAAATATTATTCAAATCTTGATTTATTATTAACAATCAGTTTTATTTAAAGAGGACTTCGGATATTACAAATTTAACGTTCTTGTTAAAAAAATTTGCCAAGAATTCCACCTTTAAATTTGCAATCTCAAATTAATTATGAATTTACTCACCACAACAGTTAAACCTCATCTTTGTAGCTTACTATGTTTCCGCAACAGTTTAATATCAACGTTTTTATACCCAAGAAAAATTACTAAAAAGAACTTTGTAATTATTGCGATCGTTTTACATTAACCGTCAATGATTGACGTAAATTAATCGAATGAGAATTCTCAACTAAAATATATTATTCATCTCTCCTGAATTTTGTAAATTCAGCGAGATGAGCACACTCTACAAAATGGTTTCTGTGAAAACAAACAATACTTTTAAGGAAAAATGGACAAGAACCCAGAACCCAGCAGCTGAATGAAGTTTATCGGTTGATGATCTCATATAATGTTGGCATATGGCAAATACGGTGTGTGGCAAAAGGAGAAAAACTCAACGACCATTTTTATATTGAAACTTTCAGTCTGAAACTTTCAGTATGGCTTCGACTGAAAGGGATGCAGAGTAGAAATAGTAGAATATTGAATAGGCGTAGGCAGCTCTTGCATGAGGCTTTTAAAATTTAAACCTTCATTGTTGGGCGTAGCATAAAATGACAAATGGGTATGTTAATAAGAGTATGTAAGGGAAAAAAGGCCTCTGTATAAAAATTTTATTTAGAGCATTCTATATGGCATGTAAGGATTAGTAAGGATTGTCTGGTTTATGCTGGACCTTACTAGTTTCTACTAATATGAATACATATATATTTATGTATGCGTGGCTGAATATGATTGGTCAAGAAATAAAAACGGCTTTGGCAAAAAACCTTTAATTTTTAGTAAAATGCTTTAATATTATTTAAAAATGGATTGTTCTACTTTTGTGTTTTTATAGATAATATTTTTTAATTTTGTAGATGAGTTTTAACTTCTTTTTACATGAATGGTTTATATAGAATACTTCTAATCAACCTTCTGTTTTTAGTTTACATTTTCAACTAAAATTTATGCCAACAGTTGCAAAATATCTCACCAGACATTATAAAAGATGACGTTACCCTTGAAATTTAATGTTTATTGTAAGTAACAGAGTTTACCAAATGGAAGAACATCGATTCGCTTAAATACTTTTACAAAGCATGCTTTTTCGTTGTCTTACTTTTTCCAAACTAGCGTCCGAATATTCCTCAGAAACCAAATGAATACGTTGAACTCCGCAATGGGTTGGACTAACTTTCAATTGCTTTTTAAAGTTGTAATTTTGACCATGTTGAAACCAGCAATTTCAATCGTAATTTGTAATACCTAAAGTTTTAATAGCTTATTATTATTTGATTAAAAGGGTATTTAATTTCCTTAAATACTTAGGATCATGTCACCACAAACTGTAAATCTGACATTGCCAATGTAGCCGAAGAAGCGCTTACCCTAGATATGTGCGATTGCCTAAACCAGAAAAAGGCTAAAGTGAAAACGTTTCTAGTGAGCGAACGAATCCTGGCGAAATGTAGTGGTTAGTTTTTGCAATTTTAATATTTTTGACAACATATTTAACTCTGATTTAAATGCCCTAAATTGCAGAGCTTTCACAGAGTAACGTACAGGAAACGGATAAAGCAAAACTTAAGAGGGATTGTTATAGAAAAGGAGTACCATTTAGTGGACGGCGAGTGAGCTGTGCTGAAAGAATTAGCTCCAGGTTTACCCTTTTTGTAATGATTTTGACCATTCTAGCATTGCTCGGGGGTGGGATGTTGATATGTAGAAAAAGCAAAACAGAAAGTGTTGAAATGATTATATAAAGAAATATGGAGTAATTCAAAGTAAATAAATTATATTAAAAATAAACGAAGCGAACTACAATTAGCAGCGTCCCATTATTGATCAGAGGATTTCTTGAGCTTCCCCATTTGTTTCACAGCCTATCCTTTAGTACCCAACAATCAAGTAGATGCCAATAAATGCAACCTTACCTTAACTATGTAGTATATTTATAATTATCATAAGGCGTTTATTGTTCCACTCATCTCATTTGGGCCATGCTAAAAATCAAGCGTGACGACTCTAGTCATTCTTGTGTGATATATTTATGATTTACTTGTGAATTTTAGCATTCCAAACAATTTTATTTCATTTTTTGGACAGTAACGGCAATTTATTATACTTAAAGGTATTTTTAAGAATGAAAAATTCAAAATTTGAACAAAATGTATTTTTCTTATTCACAATTTTATTGCCACATTTAATATTTATCTGGCACTCTGCTGAGGGATATGACTCTCTTAAATATCCTTTAGAGGAGCATTATACTAACAGTGAACGTGAATACTTTGACTTAAGTTATGTATTTGATGACGACGCGATATTTTGGCCTGGCCAAAGATATAACAAGTTTCATCTTTTAAAAGATGTTGGACCAACTGTGAATGCAACTCCAGTTGGAAATTACCGTTATTCGTGAGTTTTAATTTAATAAAAAATATTTTTTAAGACGTCCAGAAATTAATATCAATATTTTTAGGTTCGCTACATATTCCTTCTGCATGTCAGAACACGGCGGGACACACCTAGACGCTCCCTTCCATTTCAACAAGTTTGGGTGGAAATTAGCAGAGATCCCTCTTAATCGCCTAGTTGACATCCCCTCCGTTTTAGTTGATGTGGAAAAGAAAGTCTTTGCCCTTGAACATCCAGACGAGTTCTTTCTAGAAGTTGAGCATCTTCTCGAGCATGAAAAGAAATTCGGGAGGATTCCTCCAGGTTCTGTAGTTTTCGCTAGGTTTGGCTGGGGAAAATTCTGGCCGGATAAACAGCGTTATTTGGGATTGGATAATTCTACAGGAGAGCTAAATTTTCATTTCCCTGGTAAGAATAATTAATAAAAAGGAATTTAACTTTAAAAGAAAATATTTTAAAGGTTTATCTGGAACTGCGGCTAGCTGGTTGCTAAGAGAAAGGAAAATAGTTGGATATGGTTCTGATACAGCAGCCGCAGATGCTGCAGTAAACACTCAGGTGAGCATAATTCCTTTAAAAAAGCACTTTGGTTTGCTAAATGCTAATCATTTTCTATCTATGCAGGGAAACAACGTTGTTCACATAATCCTCCTTGAGAATCAAGTGTATATAATTGAAAATCTTGCAAATCTGGACAACCTTTTGCGTAAAACCAGACCAAATGATTTACATGGGTCAAATAGATATTGTAAGGATTTACGAGCGTTCATCCATCCAATTAAAACGCTGGGGACAGGAGGGCCAGCAAATGTAGTAGCTCATTGTAGGAAATGGGAAGTTGGAAATTTTTAGGAAATAAAACGATTTTATTAATAAAAATAACAGACTCACTCTCTAATTAAATAAATCATTTATTACTTTATTTTTTAAATATATTATCCAGTGCATACTTTATTCATCCATAATTGTATTTTCGTCGCAGAATTATTGCATAGTCTATTTGACTGCCACTGTAGGCTAAATTAAATTTTACACGGCTGTCTATTTTAGAATAATTCGAAGTTGTATAGAAAAATAAACAAAATGTCATGTAAAAGCTCGGAGTTTCTCTTGCTTTGAAGTAAATAGCTTCCACTCGTAAACTGCTGGTGAAATAAACCAGCCGTCTCATTTCTTTGAAGGAACTAGAACTCTTTCTCTTCCTGACCTTGAATGTTTTGCAAGAACCAAATTGTTTGAATATAGCATTATAATTAAGAATATATTTTGTTCAAATTGCATTCTTTTGTAACTGGTTTATAGCAGCAATTTCTACTATCAAAATGATAATTAATTTTGTCTGCATTCTCTTATTCTGTAGAGTTCATCATATCAACTCAAAAAATATTACTTGTTCTGTAAGTCAAGAAATATCATAAAATTCAGGACGTTTTAATATTACCTTTGCTTTTTTCAGGATGGGAATAGCCACTCCATTGAAACAGATTACTTGGTCGTCCAATTTACTCCGGAAGTCCGCTCTTATTCCAACCATTATATTTATGATTATACCGAAGAAGACATAAAAGCCTTGATTTCTCTCGCGTCAACCCGTTTCCACAAACTCTCTCTGAAATATTATCCTCCACCGAAAAGAAATGATAATTCTCCATTCTCACAACAAACATTTCACTTCACTCCAATAATAATAGCAGAGTTCAATGCAGGAATGAAATCTCCAAATTTTAAGCCAATTCAAGTATTTCTCCAGCCAGAAATATTTCAAACGCCGTGCAGTCTGCTTGAAACCATTTCATCAGCTAACTCACTGTTTCCTGGAACAATTGAGAGTATAATTTTCCAATTAAATCAGACATTAACCTCTGACCCTGAAGCATTAACTTATCTGCTGGACATTCGGAAAAAACTTGAGAAATTAAATGTCACGATTGGTGCATATCTTCCCCTTGATATGTGTGAAGGAGATGAAGTGATCTTTAAAACTGTGGAATTTTCCGTTTTTTATCCAACCCAAAATGAATCAAGTGCGAATCAGACAGCAGAGACAAGTGTGGAGGATGCTATAACAAAGTTTGAAAAATGTGAGAAATTAGTTTTGGAGTCAGGACTGGAAATGACTACTCATCTAAGCTTCCTTTGGCCGAGTAAAGGAAATGGAAAGGTGGACACTAAAGAAAACCTTGTTAAAATCTGGAAGTCATTGGGAGTTTGGGGGAAAGGGAAGACAAAAGATGTTTTCATGTTTAGCGCATTTGATACCCCAATAATATCATATCCAATGTCATACTCTGGATGGTGGAAGTTGAAAAGCTTAGAAAATAAGATTATTTCAAAGGGAGCATTCACCGAAAAGATTTGTGGTGTGAAATAGTTTATTTTAAAGCATTTAAATAAAATGATAACATCAAATTTTATTTTTTTTAGACGCGGACGATGATAACCAAGACGGAGTAAATGAACAGATTGATTTGGTCAGAAAAAGCTTTGATTTTAAAGTTCCGGAAATGAACCGAAAAGATTATGGAGATGAAACCAACCACGAAAATCCCGGAAAGTTTGGCGCTGCTGCTGGAGGAATAGCTATTATTGTTTTTCTAGTAGTTTTAAAAGTTCTGCATTGCTATTATAAAGCTAGGGAAAGTGCAAAGAGTCTGAATGAAGTGAAAGGTGAAGGTAGTCAACAACTTGAATAGTGATTATAACAATAACTAACTTACGACAGATTAAGATTAAAATGTTCATTACTTTAGTTATATGAATGGTAAGGGTGAAGAGGTAGATTTATTGGAGGAAAATGTAATATTTCAAGTAAATGCCTCCAACTTATCATGCAACCCAGCAATTTACATGTCTGAAGGAATAGTTCAATACCTTTCTGCAAAATCATTATGGAATCGTCGCATTATCTGTGTCCCCCAAATTGTGTTCCTTACATCTTAACTTAACATCTTAATAGCTTGAATTAACCATCCATCAGAAGGAAAATAATCAGGTTTGTTGAAAGCTTGATAAATTAAATAAAAAGTAGTGAACAGAAATATACGCATATTAATTTTATTTTCAATTTTTGCACTATTTTAGAAATAAGACAAGTCCAATGTCACCAAATTAAACAAAAAATTGCGCAGGTTCTTCTTTGCTTTTATTACAAAACTTGTCTTTAGACTTTTCTGGATAGAATATTTCTCAATCTTGCAGAACTTATCAAGTTCAACATCCTCTTTTTGTCGTAACTGGATAAGAAGACCAATAAAACCTCGTATAAATTCATGACTAAGAATATTTCATCATTTCTAAGAATAGATAAGCAGAAGAAACTACTCCGACGATTATAATTTTGTATTCTAATAATAAAAGTTAAGTAGCGCAATCAAATACCTCATCAATTTGATAATTTTATTATTTTTGTTTTTTTTAGAAACTGACATTTCAATTAGTTTTGACAAAAATTGGAACAACGCTTATCGGAGCTGGATAGTCTCTTAACCACACAGGTCCAATGTGAACACTTGAGTTTTGTTCATCAACCCATGTCCCACTCGGTAAGTAGATATCCCGACTCGTTTGACCTTCATATGTGACAGGAGCGACGAGGATTGAATCTCCCATCATGTATTCTGCATTTGTATAAAAAGGTTTTAAAAACGCCTGATTTTTTTAAAATTAACTTTCAAATTTACCATCATCAATAGTAAAAGTCTCGCGATCAGTAGGGTCCACCCACCACAAAGCTCTATTAATAGGGCTTCCATCCACTAACGATTGTCTCGCCGCTTCTAAAATCTTATCCGCATATTTCTCCCTAATCCTCAGTACATCCAAGCAAAAATCAACTGTCCCCTGCTTTTCCGCATCATCCCTCCCAATATTCCACGGGACTAATGAAAACTGAACCCCCGGCATGAAAGCATTTACCTGCATCCACCTCACAAAAAGCTCTTGAGTGACCTCCTCTCCATGATAGTTGTTTCTGATTCATGCTAGCAGTCCTCGTCTCAATCAATCCCCCGAACGCCGCACAAGCTTCGATATACTTTTCCGTATAAATCTTCGGCCAAAGTCTCTCCTCCCCTTCCATAATAGGCGATGCCGGCAGCAACCCAACTTCTCCCGCATCAAATTTCCAAGAATCCATCCCAGTCTCTTCCATTATCTTCCATAATCTCGCACTCCACCATTCAACAGCTTCGGGATTAGTCGCATCAACAATTCCACTGTTTGCTCCTTGCCACCAAGAAGTTATGCCAGTTTTCCCCTTCGCATTTTTTACAAAATATCCCTTCTCCATCCCCTCCTTGAAAAGCTCACATTCGTAATTGACAAATGGATGCGTCCACAAAGTCACCCTCATTCCCATCTCGTGAATTTCATCAACCATATCTTTTGGACTTGGAAATTTGTCTTGATTCCATTCACTCTGTCCATAGCAAGTCTCCCAATCATCATCAATCTCCACATGAGATGAGTTAACAAATCCATAACTCATTACTTTCCTTGCGTAATCCAAAGTATTCGTTTGGTTAACGTCGACCTTGTATTCCGCCCAAGTTGACCAAAGAGGTTGGATGAGCATTCGTTCGTCAGGGAGGTCCATTGGCTTATCGAAGAAGTAATTCATGACTTGTAAATGTGCTAGTTTCACATCAGCCGCTATGCACCATTCATATCCGAAGGTTAAAGGACTCCTTTTGGTATAAGGCTCTTGATCCTTAGCCCTTACGCAGAACTTCTTCTCAGTTACATTAACGCTTAAGTACAAAGGCGCATCTGTGTCGACTACAAGACTAGCTCCGTTTGATAAAAGCCAGTACCTTTCAGCAATTCCACCTTCGGCTAAATAAGGATTGTCATCCCTGTTCTTTCCTTCAATTGGCCATTCTTGGTCCCAAATCATTCCACCACCGTACCAATGGACGTTATTCTCGAGCTCGAAGCAATCGCGGATATCTCGAGCGAAAGAGGAAGTCCATTCGAGTCTGTAGCAATTGTCGTCATGTGCTGCCTTGAGCTTTAGGGAGGCATAGTCTCCCCATTTGAGACACATGACGTCGGTGCAGGGCTCATCGACATTCCAATAGCCCAAGGCTGTTGGAAGGTTGATTCCAGACCAGCCGTGGACTTTGGGCATACCGTCTAGTCCCATAATCTCATATTCAAATGAGTTTTCTTCGGCTTTCAAAACATTCAGTTTTAAATTGCTTCCGTTGCAGAAGGCAACGGCTAGCAGGAGTAAAAGGGAGGTTTTAGTCACGGCCATGCTGAACAGCTAATTTTAATGATATGAAAGGAAATTAGGGCTGGACCGTACTTTATAAAGAGATAGTAAAGAGGGCTTGCTGCTAAATTATCACATGCTTTTTTAACAGATGGAACGTGATAATACTTGAGTAATTAAAAATGCAAGGATAACCATTAAGAACTAACAAACCAGCTTATCAGCTTTATCCTTGGCCATGCATGGCCGAAATAAGCCTTCATGCCTAAAAAAATACTCAAAAGATTTAGCTGTCAACAGTGAAAAGCACAATCAGTACAATTCCATTTCGCTTTTAAGTTTATCTGAAAAAAATGACAAGCCATCATGAAATTACTAATCGCTGACAACCACTTGATTTAATAAATTGTGTTCAAAACACTTCATATCAAGGAAAAGTAAGGTTTTCAAAGCAAAGCCAAACTTCATCTATTTTGTTGATTGTTGATAGATTTGCTTTAAGACTTTTGAAAGTTTAAAAATGATATCCGTACTACTTCAAATTTATATTTTCCTTTTAGCCATAAACTTATACAGTGCTTTTGGATCAAATCTAAAAATTTTAAAGTCAGAAGAAAACGCATATGAATACTCTTTGCTTAGCCATGACGGTAAGATAACTTTAAAACATTTAATTTATCAATTTATTGTCCATTCATCTCCAAATGTTTTATAGCTAGGGAAAGCGTCCACGGCTACGCTGGCATTAATCACCCTTCAATCCTGCCCCAATGGGAAGGTGGTAATGGGTCCAACTATTGTGAAAATGACAACGACTACTTTTGCCTAAAATGGGGTGATTACGCCTCCCTCACAATAAAACAGTTAGGCTCCTGCTTTAGATTTGAATGGAGCTCCGACTTTGCCCGAGAAATCAGGGATTGCTTCGACCTTCAAGAGGGTGTCCATTGGTATGGCGGAGGGATGAACAGACATCAAGTCTGGCCAATTCAAAAGCTGCCCAGGGATAACAATCCTTACGTTGGGGAAGGCGGCGTTGCCGAACGCTACTGGTTATTATCAAACGGCGCTTATCTAATTGTTGACAACGACGCCCCTTTATTTCTTAGCATAAACACGACAGATTCAAACAGGCTCTGTATAACAGCTAACGACCAGCAGCCATATAGCAAAAGGTCACCTTTGACCTTCGCATACAATTGGTGTGTAGCCCCTGATGTGAAACAAGCACAGCTACAAGCCATCTCAAACTTTTTAGAAAAGCCCGAAGCCCTTCCAGACACGCGGATGCTTGTCCAGCCGCTTTGGTCGACGTGGGCCGAGTATAAAAGAGAAGTTAATCAAACCTTAGTCCTTTCATTTGCCAAAAGAATATTTGAGGAAGGATTTACAAGCACGAGTCACATTGAAATTGATGACGACTGGGAGACTTGCTATGGCGAACTTGAATGGAATTTAGAAAAGTTTCCAAATCCAAAAGAAATGATTGATGAGATTCATGAAATGGGTTTGAGGGTGACATTGTGGGCGCATCCACTTGTTAATGTTGAATGTCCTAAGTTTAGTGAAGGGCTTGAGAAGGGCTACTTTGTTAAAGATGCAAAGGGCAGGACAGGGATAACTTCTTGGTGGGTAGGAGAAAACTCCGGAATATTAGATGCTACAAATCCGGAAGCTGTTGAGTGGTGGAGCGACAGATTAAAAAATATTATGACTTTAACTGGCGTAGATTCCTGGAAGTTTGATGCAGGCGAAGTTAATTTATTACCAGCTTCTCCTGTAATGGCAGGGGAGGAAAGGTTTTGGCCTAAAATATACACCAAAATGTTTGTCGATGCTTGTGCATCATTTGGGGGGTTAGTTGAAACGAGGACAGCATCAGGGAACCAAGCCAAACCCAAGTTTACCAGAATGGATGACAAAGATAGTAAATGGGAGTATGAAAATGGTTTAAGGTCGCTGATTCCAACAGCTCTTCTTCTAGGAGTTAGCGGCTACCCATTCATTCTTCCTGATATGATTGGTAGAAACAATTATTTTGGAGAGGAATTAGGTCAAGAACTTTATGTGAGGTGGATGCAAGTTAATATTTTTATGCCGGGTATGCAATTCTCAATTGTTCCCTGGCGGATTGGGAGAGACGAGGAAGAAAGAAGGGAGACGGTTAGGATGTGCTTGGAAGTCTTGAAGGTTAGGGAGAAATATGCGGATAGGATTTTAGAAGCTGCGAGACAAGCGGTGGTGGATGGAAGTCCAATTAATAGAGCTTTGTGGTGGGTGGACCCTACTGATCGAGAGACTTATACTATTGACGATGGTAAATTTGAAAGTTAATTTATTAAATATGATGTTTTTTAAACTTTTTTATATAAATGCAGAATACATGATGGGGGATTCAATCCTCGTCGCTCCTGTCACATATGAAGGTCAAACGAGTCGGGATATCTATTTACCAAGTGGGACATGGGTGGATGAACAAAACTCAAGTGTGCACAATGGACCCGTTTGGTTAAGAGACTATCCAGCTCCGATAAGCGTTGTTCCAATCTTTGTCAAGGTTGACTAATTTAATGTAAAACCATAAAATATACGATGGAATTTGAGATTAAACAATTAAATCAAAATGTTTTATTCTTAATTACATTAAAAATAATTAATCCTTTAAAAATAATTTTGAAATTAGCTTCTCATATTAAATTATGTGTAGAAAGACTTTGAAATTTCACCACTAAATATTTGATCTATTTGAGTATTTTGCTCAAAGACCTTTTCGATATTAAAAGCAGGGTTTTTGCTCTCAATTACTTCGCTAATTGATATCTCCTCGTGGGTTGAAATTTCAATGGTGGACATGTCTAAAATTTCTTTGTCAGTTTTCAGTGGCTCCGAGTCTTGACGAATATCCACATTTTCTGTTTCTTTCGGGGCTAATTAGAATTATAAGCTTTAGATTGATAGCAACGTGTAAATTACAAGTTGTAATTAATTTTAAAAATACACAATTCAATATTGCCCATAAAATACGCACTTGTTTGGTGAAGAGATGATCCGATAAGCGTTGATTCAATTTTTACCAATCCAACTGGTTAAAAACGAATTATTAGATACTCGAATTTAATAAATATCTTATCTGAAATGTACCTTCAGGACCCTTTCCTTTAAGAATTTGATTCCGAAATATAATCACAAAAATTAATGTAAATAATCCCACTCCAACAAATGAGCTTCCCAAGATTAAGAATGTTATTTCTGAATTATTCATTTTAGAAAAAATATTTTAACACTATTTTAGTAAATTAAATTTGTCGGGCATAGCACGCTCTGATCAAAATATTTAAAGGGAAATTCAACGCAGTAAATGGAATGATGCTCATATTTCTCATAGGGAATACCAATCAAGAACTTACGTAAAACATTTGTGATATAAGCTGTCTAGCAAAAGCACAAATTTCCAATCAATAATTCAGAGTGACATTCGTTATCGGTTTTTATTGATAAGTATAATCATGGCAAATGTAACTAACTAGATCACAATTATCAAACAATTATGCTTTACTCAGTTACATTGTGTACATTATTGTCTTACTATTTACATTTAGTAAGATTGACGCTTGATGATGGTTCCTATCAAGTTTTTATTCAGGAACAGGTTCGTATTGTGTTTGCTCTCTCTCTTCAGGCTTCTTTTCTTTAAATTGCTTTCGAGGCTGTTTTGCTGACGTCACCGTTAAAACCATCTAATTATATAAGTTGATTGGAACCTTACTTAATTATCTTTAATTTTTCAAATTAAATTGTTGCTTTACCAAGAAGAACAATAGTGCAGTCCAAAGCCAAACTGTGCTTCTCATCTTGCTAAGGGCTACTACTTGTATTCTAATTTTAGGCTGAAGACCCGAGAATTTTTATTTTGATCTTAAATCAGAAGTTGTAAAATCTTGACGATCCCAACTTGTTTGAGAAAAAAAAACTCATAAATGTTTTACTGTTTGTTCAAGAGTTTATATGACATTGATCAAATTGTTGATGGCAATGAGAACAATATGCATTGTACTTTTGCAATACAAACATTTTCATTTTATTTGTATCAGAATATTTATTTTTAAAGCAGTCTATTACTTAATTTTCATCCTCACAGCTTTTCATAATGCACCAAACAAAAAGAACTAATATTAAAATTCCTAAACAAATTAT